>JAQFZW010000131.1:0-107890 GCA_034687055.1 Heteromurus nitidus | reverse complement strand
TTCACCAATGAATTCGCAACACTTCAAAGTGTATGTTCACACTAGATTCGTTGCAATTGGCGAGTAGCTACGAAATAGTGTCCATTGTGAGAGGAAGCTCAGAGAGGAGTTGTCTTACACACAAGATGTGTACTTCTGTCCATGAGAAGTATAGAGTGATCATGATGTGTGATGTGTATTTCGTATCATGATCAGGTCATCACTCATCCATGCACTTTTACAAATGTCGTGTACCTATACTCTTGTAGTAAGCTGCTAACTTTGACGCAATATACATCTTCATAAGAAGATGTAAGCTGATTTCTCCCTTTTCACAAACATATATATTCTCACCCAAAAATTACGCATCATTCTTAACAAAGCCATACATTCTAGGGTAAAGTAATGAAGGATTGGATCATTGGTCTTTGTTTGGCTTCTTCATCTTCATCTCTTTAAAAATGCAATTGCACATATTGAATCCATATGCTGCTGGCTGGTATATTACATGCTTCCCCTTTTCTTGGTCTCTTTAAGTCGTTCGCTGAGTTCGATACGAAAAGGTAAAACTTACTTTTAGGAAAATTAGGAGCAGCGGAGCTGATCACAGGAAAGTAGCTTTGCACGATTTAGGTTTTGGATATTGGACCACTCACCTCATCCCAGGTACCGTGTTCTTTCATGTACCTATATCGGTCTCTCTCTCTCTCTCTCTCTCTCTCTCTTGTCTTTTCATCACAGATATAGTAAGCATGAAAGCAAACCATCATCTCATCATGTTGTCCTCCGGCCAGCCAAGCATGTTGTATTGATACCTCCACATTACTTCACTTCCAACATGCACACCTTTTCATTATACCTTGTATTAGTATATCTCTTCTCTTATCCACATATATCTGGTCTGTAGTAGTTCAGTGAGTTTTAACAGAAAAAAGAAAAGAAAGGAACGAAAAGACAGAGCATAGAGCAAAAAAAGTCGTTGAGTGACTGTTCGTTTTTTTCAGTTGGGAAATGTATCTGGCAATAACGAAATAAGAGATAGATACACACAACCGCTACAAATATATGCTCCTTCTTCTTCAGGCCTGTGGTCCTAACTAAACTGTCTTGAATAAAGGAAACCCTCTATCTATCTTCTCCCTTTACTTACTCTCATTACTATTTACCTCCCTTTCAAAAAGCAGCAAAAAAACTTTTCTTTCTCTCTCTCTCTCTCTGCTTCTATCCAATATTCCATTCTTGATAGGGTACCCAAATGTGTTTATATTGTATCTATCTTCACGTTACCATTTCTTTTATCCCTTTTTCTCTCGCTCTCAAAGTCCCCAACACTCAAACAGGAGTAAAAATGCCCACGTTTTTATGTATGTATTTTGTACAGGGATCACAATTACATGCCGAGTCGTGTACAAAGATGGATATAAAAGTGTATAATGTATGTACCGATTATTTATGTGCATTTGTCTGCTTCTCGCATAGTGTATGTATTCCACTCGCATATTCGTTTCGCGTGTATAAAGAAGAAAGAGCAGAGGAGAGTATAAAGTAAACCCACATCCTTCACTCAAACTATAGCACATTTTCTGTATATCGTGTGTGTGCACTCCATACACACACTACCACATACTAACATGGCTTTAATACTCTTTTCTAACGTGAAACTCTCAACTGCTGATAGCTGAATGTTCATGATGAGTTTCTGCTGACTGACAATTGTGCCGTGCGGCTTGCTGTTGCTGCTCCTCTCTCGCTCGTCTCTCTCCTTTTTTTCAAGGGAAAGGTATTAAATATTACAGAGAAGAAATGTGAAGACTGTGTGCTCAAAGGAAGCAATAACAAAGGCAAGTTTTCCCTATATACTTTCCTATAAACCTGGCCTGGTGCTGGTCTGGCCAGACGAAAGAAAAAGAAAGACGGTTACACACACGAATTACTATATATATTTTTTAAACCGTCTGTCCTCTCATAAGCTCATCGTCCATTGTCTTTCAATCTCTTGGCTAATAGGCTAAATAATGTTCCAATATTTCAGGGGTCAGCCAGACGACATATATCCAAGACAGAAATTACCCTAATCAGTCATTGCATTCAATCGTCAAAGTCAAGTTGAAACGTGGAGCAGAAGGAGAAGGAAGACGACAGGGACTTGGAGAAGAAAAAATTTATTGATTGCACTCGTTCATGGCATCCTTTTTTTCAAGTGTTTAATTGAATGAAGGTCATTGTCATTATCACTCACAAACCCAAACGAATATAACGTGGTCTGGTGTATCATCGATAAGTGGAAGATTTTTATCGAGAAAAAATAGTGACTATACTTCCCCAAAAAATATACTTGCGCCTATCGTAAAATGGAAGGAAAGGCGGAGGCTTAATTGATATAAGTAATGTGTGGATATGTTCCGTTCTCTCGATTGTAACTTTTGTGTGAAGAAGTAGAGGGAGAGGAGGACAACAACCTTCAAATGAGCATGCAAGTGTGTGTAGTGTGCATATATCCTGTGTGCATTTCCATTGCATTTGGAAGCCTATAATTCAAGTCTGATTGCTGACGAGAGAGAGCCAAGAAGTAATATGTAAGAAAGAGAATGATGATGAGCAAATAGTTTATTAGTCAGCGTTTAACAATAAAAAGAAAAGGAAAAAAGAAGGCGAGTTTTTGTGTGTTCCATTCCTGGTATTTAATACAATACTACTACACACACGCATGTGTAAGCTTCATGATGATGGTATGACATTGGAAAGATTATATTCTTGGAGAATGTCTGAGTTGCTTGTTCGGGTGTGCTTGGTTTAGTGGTTATTGGCCTGGCCTGTTGTCCAGTTTACACACTACGATTAAGAGATTAGATTAGATGGAATTCCAGTCCAAGGCAAAGGCCAGTTTCTAACAGATAGCAATCGTAAGTTGGCTATGGTGCTTGCTGAACTCTATAAAAGTGATATGGAAATCTAGGATTTACTACGAAAAGTGTTGGAAACTTTCCCATAACATAGATTTCCAGTGGAGTTAAAAGGAGAGTGTGTTTTACACAGTTGTGAAAATTTGTGTGCTGAGTGCATGGGAAAATGTATCAGTGAGTTGAAAGTATAGAAACTTGACCGTTTTCTCTCTCCTGGACGAAGAGTGGGAACTACTTCCGCCTGTCAGTTTTAAGTGAACGTGACAGTTTTTATTAATTGTACTTGCCCTTCGGAGAAAGAGCAGGTCTGGTGCAACAAGGGGGAGAAGAAGTGGGCGATTATCTTGATTGGAGTTCCTGGAACGTCTGGGACTTGGGACCAAACTGTGTTTTTTTTCTTCATTCGTTTAATCTTCCTTTGTTGTCTGGTGAGTATAGGCTAAACTACAAGGTGCAAATATAAAGTATAATTGTTTGCAATCTGCAAGCGAAATGATAATACATAAATTGCAGTTAGTTAGGATATTATGGAAAAGTCATATAGCATACATGTGTCTAGAAATGATCCAAATTTTATCGGATTTCTATTTATAGATTTGTTGTTCTGTAATCCATATCCAATGTAATAATGCACTCCTAACATTACTCTCAAGATCAGTTGGAATTTATGTAAAGCATGTTTATATATACGCGTTGTATATATAATACCTGTTTGACATTTCGCTTGTCTGCTCTCACATTTTTTATTACATTTCTCTGGCATTCCCTTATTCTTGAATAATGCAAATAAATTTTGGTGATAGGATCAAATGTGCAATATTTATACAAGCACGAGAGACGAGCACACATATGGCATGCTGAATTGATTCTCTACTCTAGTTAACGGGATAAACATGACATTAGCCTTTAGCCGTGTGCGTGTGTAAATGTATGATGTGTGCTCATAAACTACATGAAGCGCATTTCCAAACTGAAACAGGGCTGAGGTCAGACATCAATTGTGAAAATTGCTGGGTCTCTCTTGAGTGGTGGATATATTCATTATTCATCCCGTTAATTCATATATGAATGCGTAATAATCCGCTTGTGTGTACAAGGAAAAGATTTTTTCAGTTATTCCTAACAACATGGTGCTTTTCATGGCTTTTGTCAGAGAGAGAGAGAGAGGAGAAGCCTCCATAATCATAATCATCAACATTCATTGGACATCCATTTGTGCTGTAGACGACTTGATGTGAATCCTCCTCCGACAGAGTGGAGGAATGGAATTCTCTTTAACTCGCTATAAATTACTGTATTTGCATAGAGTGGTAAATGATAATGCCGAGTGTTTTGTCACTGTCGTCTTTTCTGTCATCGAGGGTGATAATTTGAAGCTATTCATTCATTCATTCAGAGCCAGAAATCCTTTTTATTCCCATATCCCATTTAGTCTTTATTACACTATTTGTCTGCCTTTTGGTCTTCAAAACATTTTTTTCAGATGCAAGTCTCATATTCACATCCTAGTTTTATGCTGAGGTTTCCGTATTTATAATTTTTGCAACATATGCCCACAAACCATCCATGTATGTCATGTAACATTTGTAACATGCCATACCACACACAAGTACAATTATATGTGTGTGACTTGTGATTTGGGAATACTTAGTCCAAGACAAAGTGGCAGGATTTTTTGATTAAACTGCACATATTTTTAAGATTGGAGGGAGGATATAAGATGATTACTTTGCTGAGGTTTGCTCTCCATCCTTTATTGTGTGCTTGTTAGCGTATGAAAATGTAATTCTTTTTAAAAATTCCTTCTGACAGCGTCAGCTTTTTTTCCTTAAAATATTCCACACTTGAAAACCTCAGTAAACTAACCCAAGTTGGTCAAGGAAATAATCGCCTTTTAAAAGAAAAAATCATATATAAAATATGCATAGTATGCTAAAGTGCCAAAAAAATTCTCTGGTCATTTGGATTTTTGTTGGCAATTGCGTTTTGAATACTTCCGGATTTTAAATTGAATTTTTAAACTGTACAGAAATTTATTGCTGCCGTCCTTTTCCTTGAATCACAATTTAATTTGTGTGCCTTCTTACCTAAACTTTTAAATAGGCGTTTCATTCCTTTTTTATGCTCTGTTCAGGTTTTCGATGACAGCCAAACATGAAAATTGGTGTACATGAAAAAGGCTGCAAAATAAGTTCTGTGAAAATGACCCGCTCCACCGTTACCTACCTTCAGATATTATTAGATCCCATTCGAGAGGAAAAAAGGATGATGATGGGAATACTTGCATAACTTAAAACCGCAGAAAGTTAGTCGTGATGATGTAACTCGAACAAATATCACTTCCCTATCAGAATCGAAAGCAGCTTTGGAGCATTTATTTTTGTGAGTTTTTACAACTTGCAACCACTTCATTTTGGCAAAACGTTCTCTTACTATTTTGCATTTGTGAAGTTTGAAGTTGTCATCTTCCTTCACAAGAATCGTGCGTGCGTATATACCTCTGCCTCTAACATTTATTGAAATCAAACACAAATCGCATTTTTTGATTTCCTCATGATCATGACATGATCATGATGATGATGATGGTAATGACGATCTAAACAAAGCACGCATAATAAGAAGCAAAATTCATAACATTTTCATACATTTGTACATAAGAGTACTACTACACATACACACACGTGATTGTGATTAATGACAAAATGATATAGATTTTTTCCCTTTCTTTAAACATTCATTTCATGACAGTTGCATATCACGTCCATGTGCACTTTTTCCCTTTCGCAAGTCACATTTTTTAGGAGCTGGTAATGTGCATGCGGCCTCTGTATCATCTATGAAATATGCTGACCATTTAACTGACAGCGGAAAGTCACTAAAATAATATTATTGAGCATAATGCATTTTTTACACAACTCATGCGATTTGTGTATTTCTAATATTTTGTTATTTTTCATGTAGCTCTCAGAAAGAGACTTGTGACGAGTGAAGTAAAAAGGCATTTAGAGTTACTTATGTTTTCTCTGTTGAGTTTTTATTTTTTAACATTTAGATTTTTGTAGTAGGGATATCGTGTCGTCGTCGTGCACCATTCCATTTTGATTATGCTTTTGTTGTTTTGTGTCTAATAAAAATTAGTAGCTCATGCGCTCTCATGTTTACGTAAACATAATCTCCCCCCCTCTCTCTCTCCCTCCGTCGTCGTCGACTTATGAGCATTATTTTTTTATGATTATATTTTTCATATTATTATATGTTTATTATTATTATTATCACTCTTTTACTTCACGTTGATGGTTTTTCTTGTGGCTCTCGTCGTTCCGTTGAGTAAGATAACGTGAGAGAGTTTTAGGGACAAACAATTACGGAAGTGTGTATATAACTGTGAAGTATATCTTTGTTTGGCTGGCTTGTTTTACTTCTCTCTTGTCTTCTTGTGCTTGCAGGATTTTTATGATTAGAGTGTCTTACATATTGTGCATGAGTACATTCAGCATGCATTTCTTGTTGTTACGTTGTGCATTACATATCCTTCATCCTTTTCAAGTTAACCTAAATCTCTCTCTCCTTTTTCGATACTGTTTTCGTTTCTCACACAGGATTATATTCACACCAACAAGTCACATTTTGTATCGACATCGACTTCGACACAAAACTAACTTTCCTACTTTGATGATGTATACATCACGTCATCATATTTTTTCAACATATTTTTGCCATGTTTTGTATTATACCATGATCATTAAGAGAGGAAAGGATGGCTTTTGTATAATACTGCGAACAAAAAAAGTAACAGATAATAATGGTACAATATCTAAGACAAGACAAAACTGCGAAAAATAAGAACAAAATTGGTAGCAACATATTTATAGTGTACATAGCACCACCACCCGCAAACAAATAAAATGCTTTACTTAAGTAAGATCTCTGTGTACGTTTTCTACTGCATGCATGTCTGCTTCTCTTAAAGTCTCCGTCGTGTCGTGACGTGATGATAACTGATTACAATTTACCACGAATGAGAGGAGGCATCTCACATATCACAGAGCTTATCAACAATATATAAGGCTCTGTGTGCATATTACATATCCACAAGTGAGAGAATGAGATTTTTGCAATACTACATGTTTTTGTGCACAACATAAAATGGACACGATGTTGTGCCTTCTGTAATGAATAGCATATACATGATGATTCAAATAATCATAGCTTCTATATACGTTTTCTTTAGGTAGTTTGTGTGTGTCTGAGTTGCAGGATACAATATAATGCAATCCGATGCAACATGAACAAAAGCGGAAAGGACTGACCGCAGATCCACACAACAAAACACAATCTCCCAAACGAATGCGAGGATTTCGCAGAGAATTGCATTATCGCAAAGAAGCTGAGCGGCAATGAGCCTTCATTTTCGCTCTGTGTTACAATAGCACAAAAGATGACAGCTACTAGCATTATTCGAGTCAGAAAAAAACATAATATGTTTATTCCATTTTGTGGAATAAACACAAAATACTACATCTAGTCTAGCAATATAGAGCAGCTTGTAATATAGCCTATATGAATGAAGGGGAGAGAAATTAAGCGAGAAATGGATTACGATATCTGCTGGCGCTGAAGATTCAGAGGGAAAAGGGAAAAAATGAGTGCACGACTCGAGATAAGATGGAGAGAGAGGATGAATGTCATGTTGTGCTTGAAAGCGTCTTAAAGGGGTTTATTAGATGATGTGCACACACTTTTCTTACTTCACTCACACCGTCTTCACAGTTTGATATGTGTTTGCGCGAGGAGAAGAGCGCGAGAGAAAGAGAAGGGTTAAGGTGGATTAAAATTGTGCTTTTTTGCATGATGTAACGTTGCATTATTGCGTATAGCTCGAAGGCAATAATAAGGAGAATATGTAGCGAGCCCGAGCCCTCTTCTCTCTGGTTTAGTCTCGTAAAGTGAAAAGTTTTCCATTTCGATCCCGTTATTACCTGCTTGCAACAAAGTGTATAGGTATATGAAATTTTTTTGCCTTCCTTTTTTTACTAGTTTATTGCCCGGTTGCACTGACAGGCACTGCACTCTCCTCCGTCCGCGGTCCGCGTCCCTCTTTTTCCGTCTTCATTATTCGCAAGAAAATCTTCCAACGTGAAGCAACAAAGCCTTCAGCGAGAAGGAATGGGATAAGACGAAGTTCTAAGTTTTTTTCTTCTAAGAAAAAAATTTAAACGGGGACTGACTAAAAAATCCTCTTGTATGTATTTTCCCTGTGCGTTTACGATGATGATGATGCATGTGTGCATGGTTGATGGAGGTGATGATGTTTTGTGAGTCATTTCACTGTGAAGAAGTGGATTGAATGACGACGATATATACGCGGTTTTGTTGTTGTACGCTACTTTTTTGTGTAGAAGAAGAAGAAAAAAACACGCTGCTAGCTTCTCTCAATTGGAAGGTACTACTTTAATTCTAGCGCACCAAACACTCACACAAAACATATTATAATCCCGCATCTAAACTAAACGTAGTTTTACAAGGCGAGGCAAAGGCAAGCAAGCAGGTATGAATGTAGCACAAATGAACATTATTACACGCTCAGAAAGCTTTTCAAGACGTTTTTAGTGGTTTTTCTTGTGTGCACTGCTGATGGTGATGTGATGATGCCATGCGAATGAGATTAGATGGATGGCTCAGTTCAATGCTCAGCTTAAAGTCTGAAAAAAATACGAACTTTAGACTTGTTCGTTTGGTCAGTGTAAAAGACAAACGTCCTCTTCTTCCATCCATACACACTTCTTCTTACTTTGTGTCTTTTGCCATGTCCCGTGTTTATTTCTTCGTCTCTAGAGTGTTAGCTTCTTCGCTAATATCACTAATACGAAACAGTAAAATGGTAACTGCTGAAAACTAGTGGTACGGTACCTATTAGTACCTCGTTGCCAGTCATCATCATCATCATTAGTAGTGGATGGCATATAGAGAGGAGAGCAACGTTTTATGATACTTTACTTACCTTTTTCTGTCATGATGAGTATACCATATTCCTATTAGCATTTTAGCATCATTATTAATCCGTTGCTTTTTGCTGAGTTGTGCTAGAGCTTCATTGAGGAGAGCGTCAACAGAATTGAGTGAGTGTGTGTGTTGTACTTGTAACTTTGAGCTGGTACTGTACCAGAATATATATCTGTACCAGTGGAGAGAACGTCATGCGTCTGTCAAGTCAAGTCAAGTCAACCAACTTTCTGAATAGGCATTTTATGTGCCGTTGCGAGTTTCGAGTGTGAGAATATGTATTTTTGTCTGGTTTCTCGTCGAGTGAATGAATCGTGTGGGCAAAAAAGTATTCTCAATGTACTTGTTGAGGCGATGGATTGTGAAACTAAAAAATATAACTTGTAAAAGTGAACTGAAAAGATGCAGATATGCAGCAGAGTAATTACCGAGAGACGAGTAATGTGCATAGAAGTTACCTAAATTATTCAAAGTGGAAAAATTGGAGGTGGTTAGCTTGGCTCCGTTCAAATGAGTGAGTGTTTTATAGAGCCGGAGAGTTTTTGGAGTGTCTTTTCTCAAGTGCGATTTGTGTGTTGGAATCCTCCCATTTTACTTTTGGTATGTTCATAGTTTCATTACTCACGAGAGGAGTGGCACATTATTATTACCTGGATTTCTAAATTGGATTCTATATCCCGAAAAAAATTCAAGTTCATGCTGGTCTCACTTACGTGCAGTAAGATTTTTGAACTTGACTTCAATCCGCATCCTCAATTTCGATTATAGCCATAAGTATATTTGTAGATAACGTGTGGAATGCATCCAGCCTTGTAAATCACGCACAAAAACTTCTGTCTTTTTCCTTCGTGTGCTTCGTACCTTATGCCTTTCCGATATGATAGAATAGGTTGAGTCACGCTATGCTACACTCTAGAAGATTAGAAAATTAGTATAGGATTACGGACATCAGTTGGCATAAATGGTATAGTTTCGTGCAACTTGACCTAATTAAACTTATTGCTAACTAACATCCGCGCGCAGCGCAAACTGCTCTCTGCTCACGCGCAATCTGACACGGATGTGACACCGGCGAAAAAACCGTAAATGTGCCGGATATATGAGATTTAGGGAAGTGCATTTATCATCATAAAAATGATGACGATTGAGTTCGTGTGTGTGTGTGTGCGGTGGCGTTTGTTCATGTTTGCAACAAAGGATAACAACGTTGTAGGCGGATGAAGAAAGGAGTATATGTACATATGCGAATGCGATGTAAACATGTAGCTATCCCATGTAAGAATCTGTAATTGGGCTTGGTTGTTTGCCTTCTTCTTCGTTCTGAGAATGTGCCACTTGCTCGCGAAAATGTAGTTGCGAGAAAAATATGTTTCTCTTTTACCTTTTATTACTGTATTTAGATCCCGGATGCTCTACTTTTACCCACATTTAACCCTGCTTGAACAAAAGTAACAAAAAAATTGCATGATGAGCAGCAAGCTTCTGTTTTAACTCGAGTGCGAGAGTGCGTGGGTATATACTAAAACGCTGAGGTGCTGGTTTGTTGTGATGTGCCGTGTGCTACTAACTGACTAAATAAACAATAATTTTTTTCTCATGGATGTGAATGTGAATGAAAATAGCTTTTATTTGCAAAATATGGTAAAAACACTTGGTTTGAAAGTTATGTGAACGACTGAACTGAGCCCTTTTTCTTCGAAAACTAACTCGAGTCTTTTTCGCTCATTTATGCTGGGTGTGGGTGTGCAGGTTTATGACGCATGCATTGGGTTGATACGCTTTTTGCTCATGGGAATATTTCTGCTCTTATTAAGTAATGGGATTGGACTTGGCTACTATATTGTCAATTTAGCGACGAATTGACCAAGGATTGCGTGATATGCAAATATTGCACTCATGATGACAATATGACAGTAATATTTGCACTATTGTACTACACACGCCACGCACACTTTTTATGTCTAAGGTCCGCACTGGTCCGCAGTGAAGAGAATGCCAATACAATAAATATATACGTTTCAGCCATTCATCCATTACGAGAAGAACAAATAAATCATTTAGACCCCGTCACATGACATCTCATTTTTCTATTTTGCTATACTCGAAAATAAATTAGTTCAATATCGTCCATCATCATCATCGTGTAAAGGAGAGCAAGCGAAATGTCCTCTATATAATATCATATTAATTCAAGTTGTAATTGAAGCTGCATGGAATCCGAAAACAAAATCAATTTCGTGCTTTTTGTTGCTTCTGGCAAATAACCACTCTCGCAAGTCGCAGTTGGGCTGAATAGAAAAATGTCATTTTTGCACTGTGACGAATACACATGCCGCAATTCACCTTCTCCATTCAAGTCTCGCCATTTTAGTGATTTAATAATGCCATTACTTTTGAAGATAATACGGTTCAGCTACCAACTACACCAGCCTTACAATTAAACTCTTAAACTTTTTCTTTTTTTCTTGACTCTCTCGAAAAAAAACTCTCTCACTTTTCGCAGTTACGCAATAGTTTTGCTTCTCTGCGGTCTCATTGCGGTTTTATGTATGTATGTATATATACAAATTCTGAACCAACAAAAGGAACTAAAAGAACATGATATTCTTTATGCATCTGTAATTTGTAGGTTTTTGTTATTTCGTCACACAGTCAGTAGAAATCGGTACGGATTTTCTATTGTCATTTGTCGGGCAAATAGTTTTCTGTGTTGCATGCACATTTAAAGTTTTTCGCATGTGCCCATTGTAAAATAGTAATCATGCTCCTTTTGCATGGCATGCACATATGTATAATATGCATTGTTAAATGCTGAAAGCTAATATTGAAAGCAGATTGCATTTACAACGTTATGCATAGTAAATTGGTAGTAAAACTTTTAGGAGTCTCTTTGTTAAACTGTCATTTTTGTAATAAATGTTATGTGCGTAAATTGCTTTTCATACTACATAACTGACGTATGAGTTTACATACTTTCATATAAATTTTTGTCTACTACATATTTGATGACAAAACACGTGTGTGAATCTCTCTTGACTATTATTGCAACATATTTAACGTGTGCAAAATAAAATAGGTTTTTGGTGTGGTTTCTGGGTCTCGGTCCTTGTGGCTTGTGTGACGCTGCGGTTTGGTTTTTACGTTTGCATATTCCAAATTGCAATAAAAAAAAGTTTTATTCTGTTGCAAATTCAGTACTGAAAATCAGTAGTCGTTAGTTCGAAGAAGATCAGTCACTTGGAACAACGTTCCATGAACTCACACTCCTCATCACTATTGTACAATTTCATGGTAATGTGCAATGCTCCAGTTCATGCGAAATTTCGTTCCGTGACTAGTTATTGTGAATTTGTGACTTGACTCGTGCATAACGTGAAGTTCTTTGCAATTTTCCTTCTAAATCCCTGAAAAGGACAAAAAAATTGGCATTCAGGATGAAAAAGCTTTCGTCACTCATCATTTCATTCTTGACTGTGATTTACCGATCTTGATTGGAATACAAAATGCAATTTATATGACGAGAATCTACTAAAGTATGTACTTTCATATGCGCTTTTTTGTGTGCCTGCCAAAAACTGGCAATCCTTAATTGCAAGAATCTAAATCAAGCTGACATTAGCATATTAGAACATACTTATTATTATGCTATTTAGTGCACTTTACATGTCATTGAGGTTGGATTTTTTCGACATGCAAA
Source organism: Heteromurus nitidus (assembly GCA_034687055.1). NCBI lineage: Eukaryota > Metazoa > Arthropoda > Collembola > Entomobryomorpha > Entomobryidae > Heteromurus > Heteromurus nitidus. Next base: position 95,308 of record JAQFZW010000131.1, on the reverse strand, counting down.
AGTACATCTTGTAATGACGTTTAATTGCTCTTTTTTTGCATATGGCAAGGTAGCGTATTTGGTTTGAATGTAAAACACTCTATTTACAGCGATACATAAGTTACGAAGGAGGAGGAGGATGCCAAAATGAGTCAAACAAGAGAGAAGAGAGAGAGAGACAAGACAAGAGAGTAAAATCCCATTAACGCCAATAAGATGACTAAATATAGGCATCGCACCTCTCAGACCTCAAAGTCCTCAACAAAGCTTTACCTTTTTTTACTAAACACTGTACTAGTTTTTTTTAGCAGTAGCAGCACCTGATCACTGGTAAGGTAGTGAGCAGTAATAAGATATAAAAAGACGATAATTTAGGTAGGGAGAGAAAAACACAGACTGCAGTTTGACCTCGATATGAAGCGACTGTAAAGACCCAGACCCAGAAGCAAAAACCGTGGTGTATGCTCATAACAAAACCGTGTTCTACTATTTCTATTATTTGTATATTATACACACCTTGAACCTGTGGTCTGGTCTGGTGAGGTGCGGTATGAAAAAAAATGCTCTAACTCGAACAAAATTGCAATCTATATTATTACATATTATTATCGTTAACTTATATTTTTATTGGAAATGTATGTTGTAATAAAGGGTTATAAATGCGTAGATTAAACACACATACAAACTTCTTGGGAAAGAGAGACACGCGCCCAAGCAAAAGAAAATGAGATATGAGCATGCCTGCCTGCCTACTGCCTACGCATTCAACTGCATAACTTTTTCATATTTTATTGAGGTATTATTATTATTATAGTTAGTGCATCAAGAGAAGATCTTTGTTGCCTTAATTTAAGTATGCTTCTGATCTGATACCAAACAAGCACCTTTGGCTTATACCAACAATATTTGAATCCAATTCTTCTCTCTGAATGGCTTATGCACGTATGACGTTTTTCATGTAAAAAGAAAAAGATGCATATTATAAATTTAGTGAATGTTTGATGTTTAGTATTATGGTCATAGTTGAAGCCAAAATCGGTACAACAACTTTTTCTGGTGTATGGCATATGGCATGGCATGTGTCTAATTGAGAAAACAATAGAGATAAATTGTTTCGTTAAGGAACTGCACGTACACAAAATCCGTATCTCAAGAAAATCGCTAATTTACAATATGATGCATGCAGCTCATTAAATGTCTGTAGAATGTACACCAATCTATATTAAGTAATACTTGGCAAAGACTGTATGTTTAAAGTAAAATGAAATGGAACTTGTTACATAGCCACACGCTCTGTAAAATAAAACTTTTCAGTCGAATAATTTTCGAAGCTATTTAGGCCGTGTACATGTATAACCTCCTTCTTTCTTATTTTTTAACTGATAAAACGGGTATATCCGTCGAAGCTCTCAATTTGGGATGCGTATATAATTTTGCAAAATAAACCTTGGTCAGGTATTTGAAGTCCCGAATAAGCGGAGCTCTCTGTTTCAGCTGAAAGTGCTAAAAACTGGCTTCTCAGTAATCAGTCAAACAAAGGAATATTGCAAACATTGTTTACACGTTCTTCATTTATGCATCATTCATGATAATGAGGAGAGGACCTTATGTCTATAATAGGAGTTTGAGGATTGTAGGTTACAAAGGTTTTAATGCTAATATGTGTAGCATATATAAGCATAAAACACACGTTATCTGTGGAATATGAAGCACATTAAAAGCACAAAGTGCAATAAGTTTTACGTATGAGATAATTTTTGTGCATTGATATTGATACCAGATACCATACTAACGATAAGTACATGTATGATTAAGTTTATAACAACAGATCGTCACTCGCAAAACTTTTTCATGGCATGATTCGCATGATGAGAGTGAAATGTGACGTGATGATGATGACGTTTAGTTTCGACTTGGTGAAGCATCCAAATCCAAAATCCAATCCAGCACCCTTGTTTTAATGCGAGTTGGTGAAAACTATGAAAATGCGCATGAAATTAGGAAATTATGCACTTCTCCTTATCTCCTCTCAATAAAAAATGTGCTACTATTATTATGATGTATAAGCTGGTGTGAGCGAGTCACACCAGATTCAGATTAGTAGCAGGAATATAATGTTACACATTATGCTAAACGTATTATCGTATTTTGTGTGTTTCAGATAAGAGCTCAGAGATCCTTGATACAACACTTGGCTTTTGGGTGGCATCACTTTTGGCATGTTGCAGTCGGAACGACGAGACCAAGGAGATTCTTTTAGTGCTCGTCGCGACTAAGAAAAATTTATAATTTGGATTGGGAGACGAGTAAAACAAGTTGTGTTTTACGGAATTTTGAGGATATTGACTTTGAATGGAAGACTATCAAATCAAGTATAGATGACAAGCTGAAGGACTCGGGAAAAATTTGCTGACTGATAAGATCATATCTACCTGCTGCTGCTTCCTGGATTGAATTGGAGGAATTATATTGAAAGGGACGAAGAGAGCTATAACGAAAGGAGAAGGACCTTTCTCCTTGATTCTCATTTTATACTTTTGTTGAAACTGTGCTGTGATTTCACCAGTGAATACTCGCAAAAATAAACGTTTTTAACAATGAAGCTGTTTGAGACGACGGAGGATCAGAAAACCGTAAGGTTGGGGATAGTCAAGCTGGGAACGGCTGTAGGAAAGGTGGGTGTCCATGAAAATTTAACGGAATGGTTTTGAGAAAATATATGTAATTATGTAAACTGAAAGCATGTAAGCAACGTTTTATTGTTTTTGTTTGCAGACTAAATATGCTCTAATTGACGAAGTAGACATTCCGTAAGTTATATAAATTGGAATGAATTGTATGGATAAAATGAAGAAGAAGAAACTTTTACTAAATTTGAGTTGATTGTTGTTTCAGGTTAATACATGATTACAAATTTGACGCTCGGTTAGAAATTGACCGAAATGGAGATGGAATACGGGTGATAGCTATGGGACATCCTAAAAGTAAAGGCTCGTCTTCCCCTATACCGCTTCACAACATTTTATGGTAAGTTCTGCAGGCTAATTTCCTGGAGTCAGGACACATGGTGCTAGTAATATGACTTTTGCAAACTTTTCCATAAAATCTACATAATTGTAAATTTATGTGCGCAGGGAACATCATCACGGTGCTGTAGAACCAGGATATGAAGTCCGCCATTTAAATGGGATAACAATGGATAATCGCATGGACAATTTGACGCTGGTACCCAAGTGGGTATCGAAGTCTGAGCAAGATAGAATCCTTCAGAGTCGCTCTTCTGAAAGTCATTTTTGGGATAGAAGACGACGAATTCCTATGAACGGGAATGAAGAAGATAACATGCTAAGTGATCACGAATTAGATGAGCCTCAAAGGCCTCGAGAGGACAAGAGTGAAAGGAGGAAAGGGGAAAACTCATTATATTGGAAAGCTATCACACAGTTACTTGCCAATGAGACTGAAGAGGTAAGAGAGCAAAGAGAGCTCACAATATGCCATTAGCATTAACTATTAAAGGGTAATCATATGAATATTGATTTCATGGAGTGGATATATTGTATTTTTCCTTTATGTAGCAACGAAATGCTGGAAGTGCACCTTGTTCCAGAGCATACTACACGACGGAAGGTGAACTGATATCTCGTGATTCCCCATCATTTTACTTCTTTGAGTGCCATTATGCTCCCTGTACTGCAATTGAATCCGAACCTAGGGAATTTGCCATGTGTGGAAGATGTCAGGTTAGACACACTAGACCTACATACAAATATATAATGTGAATAGAAAGGCTATATTTCTCAAGGACCCTAATTAATGTATCTTATGATTGTTGTCTTGTCTTACAGCAAGCACGATATTGCGGCAGGGAATGTCAAAGGGATGATTGGCAAATTCATCGTGATCATTGCAACGAAGTTCGACGTGGCTCGTCTTCCTGCAGGGCTCTACGTAGGAGACGTGACGCCCCAAAGTCAGACGCTGATCGATGACGAGAAACTCGTCGTTAATTGCTTAACAATGATAATTTTAGTGTAGAGTGAGGTTTTTTAGGAGAAGGTTTTGTGATTTTTCAAGTATCTGTTGAATTTTCCTTATGTGTGGGTACTTGCTGGTAGATAATCCGCAACGATACCTACACAGAGGAGTTTTTTTCTGTCATATAGTCTGTTATTGTTACAATTAACAGAAATCCGTTTTCGCAAGCCTTGTCTTATATACGAGATGAGCACGAGATCCTAATAGTTATCGCCGTAGTTTTTTTTTGAAAGTTACCCATTTAGTTAGCACACATGCGTAATGCGTGCATTTTTATACCATTTCGTATATAGCAATCCAAATATTAAATTAAAAACGTACTTTTGTTTCGGAACCGAGGTGAAGATATAAGCTACACGAAGCAAAATTGCAGCTTTGATCTATACAATAATCACATCAAATATATTGTTACAAACTTCATTACTGATAAATCCTGAATAACGAGAAAAAATTGTTTCTTTCGTGTCTGATAATTGATTCCTAAAAAAAATTATCAACACACAACTCTTGTACACAAATCAGTTTTGTATCAGAGTTTTAAGTGCACACAAGTCCAAAATTCACCAGTATTCCATAATCCACATATTTGGGGAACCACAACAAAGCTAATTCCTTGTGATAATAATATTCAATTATTGTTTTTTGGAAGAAAAAAATTTCTGTGTGCGTACAAAACTAAGGAATAAAATACTTACCGGTTAAAACATTTAAATGAAATAGGGAAGCTGTGCAGGCAGCAGCGAGTGAATATACACACACCGTTTTGTAGTATGATGGAAACAATATGAATTTATTTGATGAACTGGATCTCAATCTACTGATAGTTGTAATAATAATAAAAACTTGCCTAATTTGTAAATAATTTACTATGAATTATAGGGTAGATAGCTACCAGTTTCCAGCTACTGTAACTTTGTTTGTTTAAATATTATAGGGTAGTAACTAATCTACTACCTAACCTTTCTTTCTTTGTAAGTATCCCCTCTTAATTTTGTTGCTCAAGATTTTACAGCTTTTTATGTTTGTAATTTCAAGCGGATAACACAAATGTAACAAGGATGGGCTCGAAATGAAAGATTAGTTGGATGTGGATAAGGGATGATGCTTTCCGAATGAATTTAAGATTCTTTTTTGAGCATATTGCTTTCTTTGTCAGGCGTATGCTTTCCAAAATTTCTTCTGCTGAGTCACTGCAGAAAATTTTGTTGGAAAGGATGAAAAGCTTTTTGGTTGGGTAATGATGTTGCTCCTGATATCCCGTACTCCTGAACAATTTGTACATCTTTTTATGCAACATATCTCAAGCTCATCTTTCATTTTTTTTCTTCATCTGAGAACGTAACCCACGACTGACTGTATTTCAACGAACCAGGCTTATAACCAACACAAAAAAAGTTATATATATTTTGTTGTGAATGGCCAAAGCCGGCAAACTTCGCATGTGGTTCAGTCAAACTTGACTAAATAGCTTAATTATCGCTATTTTGTATCAACATTCATTTTTTTGTAAGTTTTATGCTGTAAGAATACGATAAAAGTATAATGAATTAATTTTGATGGAAGTTCTAAAAAAATGTTTAATTTATACTCATTTGATACATAGAAATGGAAATACATGAACTAAAAAGTGATATAAATTTTCACGTTTTCTCCAACCTTTCTTTTCTCAACATGTTCATGCATAAAATATCCCAGATCGAAACCTTTCATTGATCCCCTTGAGCCCATACTCACATTCACTTTTTCATCAACGTTGGTGGGGAAAACGGTGAGAGGTAACAAGTACTAAGGATAGCTATGATGCGCATATTTGCATTTCACATCGTTTCCATCTCTCTCCAAAATCCTCCTCTCACTTCTCCCTCTATCTGTTTGTCTCTAGGAGCATCCCACGTTACATCCACCTCAAGATGATATACACGCCTACCGCCAAGAGAAAGTTGAAGCTTTTGCAACTCTCACAGATTCCACATGGGACTCGTATCACCCTCATGCACATGTTCCACATATGATAGATCAGCTCACTCAAATCAATAAAGCACACGCAGCAACCACCCAGTCCATCACATTTTTTGCATCTCAAAAAGAAAGTTTTTATATATATTTGGCATTTTGTAGCATCCGGGTTAAAAGTTTAAAAACGAAACAATTGATAGACCACCAGAGAACAATTATATAGCATACCTAAATATAACAATATATTATATAACAATCAATGAATATAGCGAAAAATGTTTCTTGGATGAAAGCGCTCTCCTAAACAATTGTATTTGTTTTCACTATTTCGAAGACCACATTTCTGACTTTTATATCGCAACGAAAAAGAAAATCGTGAGGTGATGAAGATCAAAAAGCTGTCTGCATATAGACTTTTGTATTCTGTCTGTCATTGTCTCATTCACAAAAAAAACGCGTAGATCAGTATTTTAGCTTTCTCTTCAAAACCAACAATGTACCTAAATAATTATATATTATATATTATATCGATATATATAATCAAACATCTTTCTTTAAATATAAACCGTATTTATTAAAGCTAACGTGTAATATACATATTATATAGATGTGTTTACGCTTGCACTAATCATATTTAAGATATAGAATATATGTATATCTCGTTGCATTTTTTCCTTAATTTTTTGTTGCTGTATTGCGTTCGTTTGTGAACATATTTCTAGCTAAACTCGTCTTTCTGAGAAACAAAAAACAAATTTGTAGAGAAATAGAGCTTTCTCTGCGTTCACTGTTCACAAATAATATTGGAAGCTAGCAGTACTGAAGAATATTATTGAAAAAACATATAGCATTTAGGTAAAGCCACTGTTCAGGAGAACACTCTTTAGAGACCTAGTTTATGAAAAATATTGAATTATATATACTAGAACGATTAACGATTGAAATATTTTTTAAACCTTTTTTTACCAAGTGCACACATTCTCAAAAAAACATTATTAAACACTTTGGTTTTTATTCCCGTGTGCATATACACAAACTGTTATATATAGTGTTTTGCACTTTGAATTAGAGTTAAGGCAATCGTTAGTTATACATTCTTTGTAATTTGTGATTTTTATGTATCTTAAGTTACCAGCTTTTTAAACGGAGTATTTAAATATTCAATATTATATCAACTTTACGTGAAAGCATGAAATAGATTAATATATATGCAATGTATATATTGGTTATTATACGTATGTAATTTATATGTAACTCATATATTCTTCGATAAGCTGGTGCACACTTTAAAAACAAAACCCTACTTTCTTATCAAATTCCACACCCCCATATTATATATACGTATATAACGGACTCAGTAAAGATCACAAGGAGCAATAACAAACAATCACGACCCAATCGAATAATTGAAAAAACACCAACGACCGATGACAACGCGCAGGACTTATAGTATGTTACCTTAAAAATCCAGAGCTGCGGTTTATATTGCACTGTTTCATTTATATATTATTATTTTTATTGTATTGAATTTTGTTGTCTCTACGAATGCAGAGAAGAAGGTCAGTTCTCCTTTATTTTAGTCATTTGAGTTGTCATCGAACTTTCCACTCAAAACTTGTTCTCTCAACGTGATAACATCGTCCACAGTTTGGTAGTTCCTTTTCATACCTCGGGGAAGGGCCCTGCACGACGTGAGATTGAGGCTGGTTAAGTAGACACAAGTTCTCAGCGCTCTCTTAATGCTGTCCAGAGACACTGAGGAGCCACACAGATCTAAAACTTTCACTGGGGGAAGTTCACAGTCACTTTCCACTTCTGAAAGAGCACTGATGGCCAAGTTGATTGCGTCCTCGTTTGGGGTCCATGAGAAGTCGATTTCCTTGAAGCTGTGTCGCCACTTTCTCACTATCAGCTCGAGCCCGTCGCTGCTCGACTTTGTAGCATAGCACCCTACAATAATTTTCGAGTTTATAAAAGTCTGATAACAAACATCAGAGATACTTGGATGGAGAAAGTATGTTTTATGCTTACCTGAGAGATAGAGGTGTTCCAGGTCCCACGCAGGTACTCTCACCAAACCTGAATCACTGATTTTACCACAGCCTCGCACATCCAAGAGACGAAGCTTTTTACCATGTTTTACAATTCTCTCTAAATCTCCGGAGTCCATTCCCTGTGCCATGAAAATCATTAATCTCTAAGTATTCCATTCCACAAGTACAATATGAAGCATAATCACATAATTCAACTGGGGGAATGTGATACATTTAATAATAACTTACTGAACATTTTTTCGGGTCAACGGCTATACTCAATTCTTCGAGCTTTGGAAAGCCCGGAGATGAAACCTACAAATAAACGATGGAAAGGATTAGTTTATTGGAGAAAGAACTTGGCCAAAGCTACGGTGAAAGTTTGAGCTTGTGTGGGAAGCGGGAATAGGCATATCATTAGCACCTGTTCCTTCAGCGAAGTTTCGCTAAGCATTATATCAGAGTTTGTCAGCCGGAGAATTCGTATTGAGTTGCAGCCCTGTTGTAAATGCTCGACATTGATTGAAATTGTGTCCCTTCTGGGTGATGTGACGTTTGAAAGATCCAGCACCTCGAGATTCGAGCAATGGTCCTGTAATGGAAAGTGATGGATATGAAGTTAGGCCACCGATAGTATAGTTACAAGTGAATTTTCGTACTGATTTCAGATTTCTCGTACCGCGAGTGACGACACGATTTGAGTGCAATTTGCTAGGCAGTTGTTCGCAAGATGCATATGCGTCATCCGTGATCCCATTGCTTCTGCAGCGTCAACTACAGCCGCAGGTGCGACAGCAGTTTTTGTGTTGTACGTTGTCTGCATCATTTTCATATAAATCAACTTTTAGCTTGACACCAAATTGTGAACACATTTTGGATACATATGGCTACTCGAGTCTTACCGAAATAGCAGAGAGATCAAGCTTCTTGAGGCAACTACACGTTTCCGTGATTGTTTTCAAATTGGAACCCGACAGTTTTTGACAAGAGGAAACTCCTAAGCTTTCGAGCTCTTTGCAGCACCGGACCAGAACATCTATTGCACCACTGGTTAAGGCAGCAGACCATCCGCCTGCGCATACAACAAGCACATATACACATAAGGAATATAGGAGAAAGTGAAAGTAGCATAATGAATTGCCTATGGATAAGATATCTGCATACCTAAATTAAGATGTTTAGCGTGAAAGAACCGACTTTCAAGAAAGTACATCAAGTTACGTTCCGACCTATATACATCTTTTACTCTAGGTGAAGAAAGATCAACATGTGTCCACATTTTCGGGCTGGACGCAACTTTTCGCCAGAGACGACTGACTTTTGACACTCTGTATATACGAATGTTACAAGCATAAAAATTTTCATTTCTGAACAGAACGGAACGTAAATGTTGTTTAAAATCTGGCATGACATACCTCACAAGAAAGGGAATACACCCATCGTCGCTAACAGCGTGCGTGAAAATATTCTCCAGTACATTTTCTGGGAGATTGTTCCCCCAACCACTAGGCTTCCTTGTGCCGTCATCATCCACAACTGCTGCACTCGATCTAGCTACCTTGGCTCTTGGAGCCTCGTCCTGAAAGTCGGATAAATCGTCAAAGTCATCGTCGTCATCCCTCCGTTTTCGCCTCCCCCGCTTTGTCTTCGGTCCCCGTTTCTTGTACGTTTTCGGGGACTTTTTGATTTTCAGTTTTAAACCATTTGAGGTGGAGATCTGTGATTGATAGGTTACTGCAGCGGAGGCAGAACCAGCAGGTGTGGTGGCTCCAGCTGGAGTCCTCCTCGAATTAGTCTTTGTGCCACCACCACTTGCCCCACGCCGAGTCGTCGTCGTCCCTCCCACGATGCCCCCTGCGGATGAGCTCTTGCTGCTTGAATTCGATTTGTGCATGAGTAGCTCATCCATGGCGGATTTCATTTGGGACATTTGAGCCTGAAACTGACTAAGAAATAGATCTGTCTTTTGACGACTTTCGTCCGTAATTCCCCCTCCCCCGGAAGCAGCGGATGAAGGCGACTTCTTTGCCGAAGGCGACATCACGGGTGATTTCGCTGCGAGAGGTGAGCTTTGGCTTTGTACTTTCGATATCATTGTCGACGTCGTTTTAGCTGCTGTACCGATACTCCCCATCATTCCTGGAGATGGGGAGCTTGTAAAGATTGACCTGGCCTCTGCTGCCATCATCAGTCCTGAAGATCCCGAGTCCGAGGATCCACTCGGCGATGACATATTTACTATACCAGAACTGTCCGCCGGCAGTCGTTCTGCTAAGCGGGCGGTAGTTGCATTTGATTGATTCAATCCATTCATTGCTGTTTTCGGAAATAGCAATAAGAAATGCGAAAACGCTAATTACTTTCTTTTCTTGATATTTCATACGTATCATATCCATGTGAGTTTGTGAGCACACAAATATAATTACACATTTGACACACAACTCACCCGTATCAGAGGAAGAAAGTGTTGATATCAGCCGAAGTCAACGAACAAAATTTCTCTTTTACACATTTTTACAGGTTACATTATTGTGACTTTCACTTTTACATATAACGTGCTCAAGAAAAACTTCACATATGAAAAGTGCTCAGTTTGTGAGTTATAAGCTATAAAGCTCCAACTTCGCAATTCATGAAAATCCAGAGATCACTCTCTCTCTCTCTACCTTCCTCAACTTGCTTCTTCGTCTTCACATTCCAAGACTGTAAACACTTGCTGTGAGCACATGTCATACATCATATGCATATCACCTCATAAAATCTCGTAATTTGCTACTCTGCCGATTACAATACACATCCAGAAAAGGCTTGATTTCCGTTTGATCCTTGTGCAAACCACTTGCCTTTCATCTCTGTACACACTCAAAGACTCACTCGCAGTACAATATATATCTTTTTTATGAAAAAAAAACAAGCCACTGCGAAAATGTCATTGAAACTTATTTTCTCCACACTTACAATCCACTTCCCCCACACTCACCTTCTCTCTCTCTCACTCTCTGATGATGATATACTCTTTCCAAAACACTTGTTCACTTTTTAATTAATCGTGTGTGTGTGTGTTTGGAAACGGCGACAACGTCTCCTCTATTTTTCAGAGAGATGTGCCTCAAACGGAGAATTTCCCCATTCAAATTCATTAAAGTTTGTGTGTATGTGTGAGTGCGTGATGAATGATGAGAGACTCAAAACATTGATCCCAATATGCCATATCTGAGAGAGAAGACACGGGAACGTCGAAAAAGGCTGAGATCCTTTGGTGGAAGATACACAAATCGGGCGAATCACTTTTGCGTGCTTTACTTACATACTTTACTTCCAGCCAACAGCAGAGCAGCCCTCTCCTTCATCATTTTTGAGAGAAGAAGAAGATGGGAATGCACAAGCTTTCTCTCTATACTCTCCTATGCTCTCCCTCTATATACTCCTTCGTTTTTTGCTCATTATTATTGAACAACTACAGACTAGCTCGTGTGTGTGCAGCAGGATTTGTATATCTGCACTTGTCTTGTGTATACCGTAGTAGTCTCTTAGCCTCAAAAAACACCAACTCTTTCACTAGCAAACAATTACAGTGTCGTGTATCCTGCCTTCACTTTTTACATATACTTTGGCTAACTCTTTTTGTGTATATGCTATTATATAGAAGAACGTATCTTCATCATCATCATCATCATCAGCACATCGTTCTAAACAAGAGCGAGATCCCCTACCAACAGAGAAAAAAGCAAAACCAACCCATTCTCTATTATTACATTTTCATGCTCTTCACTTCGTATTCGTAAGTCCATTGCGTGTTATTACATTGCATCGGATTGCATATACACCACCACACGTTTTTTTTCTCTCTCTCGCCCTCACTACGTGTAATACGTGATGTGTAAGAATGTTACGATGAGAGTGTGCCAGTGCCATCACGTATACGTATCACGTATGCTGAGAGAAGGAAAACAGAAAGACACAAACAAACCTTCTCTTTTCACATTCTCAATATGGCCCTACGAGTAAAAACCTTGTCGTGTGTGTGTGCTAATAGGAACAAAGTCTTTTCCACACATAAAAAACTCAATTCTCTTTTCAAGCGCCTTGCCTTTTTCTTCCAAGTTTACCATGTATGAAAGGAAGAACATATAAATACATATACACTACGAGGAGACGATGAGCTAGATCATTACAGCACTCTTTGAGTAAGATCAAAGAATATATCTATTTGAGCTCCTCTTTCATTCATATTACGTATCCTTCGCCTGAAGGCAAAGGGACTTTTAAGCGTAGTAAAAAACACTCAGAGTCAGGATTACGTGAGAAGAGTTTACCTTATACCACTACCGCGCCACACACCACCGCAAGGATAAAAAAGCTAGTTTACTACTTTTTTTTGCTACGTATAAGCATGCATGTATAAAGGCAGCAGTACATTTACTTTGAAACTCTGCAAACAGAGTGCCACTATCGTGCACAGAATATCCTATGTTCATTGCAAACAACAACAAAAACCAACAACTTCGATAAATGCACTTTTTAGAATGCATGCATATGCATACATCCGTCGTGGGATGATGATGATCTCTTGATTGGACGAGTGCAGCAGAAAAAAAAATAGTTGCAAGCGAGCGAAACACACGGCATTGTATTTTCGAAGGTTGTGAGTTGAGCTCCTACAGGTTTACTTACTTACTTCTTGAAGGAAGCTGTTTTTGTACTGACAACGCGCAACGACATCTTTAACTCCGTTTTTTATACCTTCAAGTTGAGAATGCATCAATTTAAAAGAAAAGAACGAGGGATCAACGACAACGACAAGTATGCAGGGAATGCGCAATGTGGTGAATGTGCATTATCGCCATTATCCACTTACAAGAAGTGGGGAAGCTGCATTTCACAAACTTGCGGAGTAAAATGCATGTTTTCTCCTCAATCTGAACGGAACAATTCTGCCTTGTCGTTCACAAAGTATAAGAAACCCACTTTTGAAGACGTTGATACGAGACGATACGGAAGAAAGATAGGAAAATGATAACGGATGAGAGAGAAACATAAAGTACACAACATATCCATTCCATTTTGTGCCATTATCTTAAAATAACATCGCCTCTTTAGATATCACTCACATCAAAAGGCCGCAGATATATGCATTTTATGCATGCTTGCACGAGTTTGCAGGAATATGTATATTTTTGAGAGAGATGTATTAAAACTTTATATATGCGCTATACGTATATTTCACAAAATTAAAGGTACCGGTACCGGTAGGCAGATTTACGGTAAGACATTGTCGAACTGATGTGCATGGATTCTACAACTCTTGTCATCGGTAAAGGTTTGTAATTATGGGGTACCCTTTCCCTTGTGGGTAGCAATAACTAGTACTAGGAAAGCTTCGTGGTTGTGCGAACAAATGCCCACAGCTCGTACAACAATTAATTAATGTGCAGTTTTCTCATATACTTTCAAGTGTATTTCACTTTTATTTTCAAACTAGTCAACTACGTACTCATTAGTTTAAAGAAGGTACATCTTGCACAGTATTTTAATGTTTTTGACATATAGCAACTCCTTAAATTGCCAGCAATGTTTTACATTTTTAAACCCCATTATAACACGGATAACGTGACATAATACATGTATGCACATATATTTCTCTTTCTTGCACGGAGGATATATATTTTATTATAAATAACATAAACTGAGAGACTCGGACGATAATTGAACATTGTATACATTTGGCGAGGTAAGTTTTAATTATGATTTTCGAAAGTCAATTGATGTAGTGGCATTAAACGGATCACTTACAGAGTCCATTTACTGAAGTAAGTGGCACCAAGCGTCTGAATATAATTGCAATGCATCGATACTGCTTATATGTCAGTAGAGTTGATAAAATTCCTTGAGTGAAATGAAAATATTTGAACTGGACATTGGAACACTGACATAAAACTAAATACCAGAATGTAAAATCAAACAAAGATTTACTTAACAGAAAATAAGGAATTCTTTTTAATTATCCCCTCCTCCAGATTTAAGCTTTTTAAGTTGAGTAAGGTCATCCGCCAAAAAGTCGGCAAGCTCCTTGTATGCAACTTCAAAGTTATCATTCGTAATGATAATATCAACGTTTCCAGGTGTCGATCCGTAGTCGATTTCTGCCTGAGCTGCATCGAGTCGTTTTTGTAATGATGCTTCGGTTTCCGTGCCCCGATTCATGAGCCGCTCTTTCAAAGTTGCCGTGCTCGGAGGTTGAATGAAAACGAGACGAGGATTTAAATCAGTTGTTTTAATTTGCTTCACACCTTGAACATCAATATCCAGAATGCAAATCTTCCCAGCGTCCTGACACGCGGTAACGGAAGTTTTGCTAAAACATAATAATTCAATTGTGGTTGTGAATATATTATCCCTTAAATACACAGATGACAAGCAAGATATCATGTCGACTTCATTTACCTCGTTCCATACATATTTGCAGAAAATTCAGCCCATTCTATAAATTCCCCTTGACCTACTGCTGCCTTGAACTGGTCTCTCGTTACAAAGTGATACTCACGACCATTCTGTTCCCCATCGCGTGGCTGCCTTGTTGTGTGACTAATTGAGAACCCGAAGATATCCTTATTTTCCTCCATTAGACGCTTTATAAACGTGGACTGTAAAATAAAATAGCATCATTGTAATTTAATTCACAACTTTTACAAATCTGATATTCTTAATACTGTTCAAGTACTATACCTTTCCTGACCCGCTGGGTCCACATAGCACCAAAGGTCTAAGTAGGACTCTCAGAGACATGTTGACTTGCTGACAATCGTACTTCCGCTTTCTTTAGTTCAGTGAAAAAGGGCAGTGTACTCCTTAGAGATCGAGGTGAAAGCAGACACGTCCGCTCAGAACAACTTTCTCCGTAAAAGTGGATGGGGCTAACAGTTCCAACGAAGAGCCTATATACCTTTGTCCTCGTCGCTACTGCAAATACAAATGTAATTGAGACCTGTTATTGAATACTTGCAATTACAGGTTGCAAGGTCACATATTATTCTTGTGCCTTGGATAACATATATGTTTGGGACGAAGGGCAGGCCGTAGCCAATTTGTAAGCTATTCGTCAGCAGCTTTTGGGAGCAGAAATAAACGTTGCTCCACTCCTGCCAATTTAATTATGTTCTAATGGAGGTCATGAACAGGATGAGTATACTTAAAATACGTGGACATTGCATAGGAGCACTACAATATTGTAATTGGGAAAATCCACCCAATGTGCGCAACTTGAAGAACTGACAATCCAATGTGAAAATTGGGGTAGGTTCCAGATTTTTTTCTTCCTCTGTCAAATTATCTTTCTTCATGCTTTCGCTGCACAAATCCATGGACAGAACAACTTGTCGCAATAACGGTGGCACTTTCCCTAATCTACCAACAATTTTCTACGGTGGATCGCCAAAAAATTGCGAAATCAATTAGCAAAATTGGAATTGGATATGCCATGAAAAACGATACGTATCATTGATCCTTTTTCACTGGACAGAAGTGCACATACGATATTAAATTTGTTTCCCCTTTCGTCCCGGTGAAAGCGTCTGCACGCAATATTAAACCCCTCTCCCATAAGTACTTTTCTATCGAACCTTGTGGATTGTGGACCCATTTTGTCATTTTCATAGAGAATCTATCATTGTTAGCCATAATGATTTATGAATATATGCCGGATGTGTACTTCTTTGTTCATTTGTTTTGGCCATTGGTGGTTATGTACAGTGACGTATATGGACACGAGCTGAGAAGCCCGGCCCTACTGTGACTGTTTATGTCGTAGTAATAATTTAGAAACAAAAATCGTGCTTGCACAATATGTAAATGTATACGTATTTTACATGCTCGCACTTACCATAACGTAATAATCATCTGCTGCTGGTTAGTAGGTATATTTAAGATTTGCCGATGACACACTCACTTTTGTCATTAGTGCCTTAGCTGTTGCATGAAAGACTGAAAGACAGCTATCAATCTAAATTTTCTTGAGGCTCGCTCACATGCTTTACGAGTAAAATTGTAAATAAAACATCCTGTAAAATCCACATGTGAATATGGTGTTCGAACTGGAATATACCTGAGAGCTGAGAGAAAAGTTGTGGGGCTAAAATGTACATAGTTTGTGCATATGTATTTGTCTACATTGCCACATTGTTTCACTCATTTCCCTGTGCAACTTGTATATGCATTTCCGTGTGTAATACCAATATACTTATAGCATTTCCAAACACTTTCCCACTCTCTGCCTCAATCGGTTGAAAGAACACCAGACCAGAGAGAGAGGAACTAGTGATCTACCTTGACATCTCCACTTTTTGGCATTAAACACTTGATGTGATTCACCCTGGGTTGCACCAGCAGATGCCGTAGAAGAGGTAATTGGTAAAAGTTGGAGAGCAACTCTCATGAATCCCAAACTCAACCATCCTTGTCCAGTCATAGACTCTCGTCCACAAAGAAAGAAATTTGTTCAACAGCAAAACTACGTCGAGGGTTTCATTCAACTCGCTCAGTTCAATCAGCTCTCTCTAGAAATTTAGATCTGCTGGACTGGACCTCGATGAAAGACATATCTACATTTTGCATAGATGACTGCAGATTTTCCTCACAAGTATTGACAATGCAGACTAACCAGATATGAATTGTAACATATCACATCATTCACATCATGCATATAATTAAACAAGCTCGCGTTTAAATGTAATTACTTGTTCTGCCTCTCTTCGTCTCCTTCGCAAGGCACAAGAGGGAAACGTTTTATGAGAGGAGTTGGGCAGTACTAATAAAATCCACTGAATTAAGTTAGTCATGCTGGAGAGGGCATGAATTGAGTGGGGACGATCGCGTCTTGCCGAGAAGTAGGAATCAGTAACGAGTGGAGGGCATTAAACAAGTCGGAGCATGTGGAAACAGAGGAGTAGGGATATCTGCACACTTTTTTTATGTCGTACTCTCTCATTCTCACATCCAAATGCCCATCTTGCGAATGCAAAAATGTGTGTGTATGCATTGGACACTTCTTCGTGTTATTCCTGATATAAGGTGACTCAATGTGTTTCTTGAGGTTGTCTCCATCGACTAAGCAAAAAAATGTTGCACCGCTTGTAGCCGCTTCACACAAAGGATGTTATACCTAAAAAATTCTCTTTCAACTTCCAGCAGACATTTGCTCGTTGACGTGAGAGAGAGAGAAAAAGCAAAATTTGTTTCCCATGAGAGAGATAGAAAACTTTCCTGATTTCAGCAGAATGTCAACTGTCAACGTCAACCCAATGTCATTGCCGATATATACCTATTTTTAAATCTGCGTTTAGGCCACATGGACCATATGAAACTGCATGCAATTTCACAGGCCTTTTTATGCATACAAAAGCGATTCTATTTCAGGTTAATATGATGAGCCTAAACTTACATTGCAATGAACAGATTAGATACTTTATTTCATACAAAAATTCAGAATACTAACTTTTCCCATTTTCATATTATTCATGGTGCATAATAACCGTTTCAAAAACAACTACTAAAAAATCAAATAATCCGTAAAGGATGAAGGACGTGGTTTCTTCAGAGTGGAAAAAAATTCACGGATTGCTGCATCACACAGTAGATGTACAACATATCCTACTCCATGTCATAAAATTTGTAATCTACAGAGCAATCAAGAGGTATTTCCGGTGTGCGAAGACAGACTAAAAGATGACCCTCACCTCACAATCTCCTTTATCTGTGAGAGCCAATGCACCATTGAACTTGGTAGATAAATCGCTGGCAGTTGAATGGAATAGTTGGAAGAGGAACGCGAGCGTCACGTTCACGTTCTTTTTTTTCAGCAGCAGCAGCAGTAGAGAGGGGAAGTGCATATAGCCAAGTCCGAAGGAAACAATACATATTGCAGCTCTTTTACAAGTTTACATAACTGTCTTCCATTTTTTCCAACTGCGAATACTGGGGATTCTCATAAAATTTCATTTTCATGCTTGCACCTTATGCGCATTAAACACATTTCATGAAACGGTTAATGCGTACAAACGGAAGAAAAACAAGGCTGTACATTACACACAATTCTCCTGTCAATAACATGCTGCCCAAAAAGCTCCCTTTTTCTATTCTCAACTATTCACTTTTGTGAGTGAGTGAAGAAGAGTATACTCCCGTATGAATATTTCGTACGTGTCATACAAATCAAAGAAGGATGTAAGGGGAAAGATTAACAGTGTAGTTTTGTGGTATTGTTCATGATACGATATGCTACTATTTCTTTGAGAGTATGAGTCAATATCACCACACTCAAAGGCTGTACATGAGAGTTAAAGTCTTAAAGTACATCGTATAGTAATGCTATGCTCATCATCATGGACCTGACAAACCGGCTACGCCAACGCATGACGACCACCCCGCCATTTAAGTTAACAACACGACGACGGGGTGAAAAACTCGCCAGCTCTCTCGCGTTTAAGCTTAAAAATATATGACAGAGGAAATACAGAGAGTGCGAGAGCAGGTTCCGGTGCGGTGGTGCCACAAAGTAGCAGAGCCAGCAAAACATGAGGCATGGACCTCAACTCCAATATATCCAACAGCACATAATACACACATACTCATACTCATCATCATCATGTAGGGTTCATTTTTCTCTTCTTTTTTCATAGCCTGACAAACGTAACGTTAGTAAACTCTGATTCTTCTGTTCTTTCTTGTCAGAGAGAGATATGCATGCATGCGATATGCGGTGAATATGCCACACAGCGACAGAAGCATTATGGAATGGAGTTTGGTGCCGCATCGCAGCAATAATAGCAACAAGAGAAGGATACTCTAGTAAAACTCCTAATGCTTTCAGGATACAGATAAAAAACCACATTATACGGTACATAGGCACACACACACACACTCATATAATACACCTTTACTTTTTTGTGTGAGAACGACACAAACCACAGCACAGCAAGCTCACTCTCATCATACCTGAGAAAATCTCGTCCTCGTCCCAACAGAAATATGTGTGTGTTTCCAATGCACAATGCAATGTCGTAGTAGCATAAATGGATTTGGTGTGAGTAAAGTGGGATGGATTGCTGAGAACAAAAAGGAACGGACTTTCTTCAGGAGAAATATAAAAAACCTGCCTCTCTCAGAATCCTGTGTGACGGAGATCACACAACACAATGCATATTTGAATTGGATTTGGTTCGTGTATTGGACAATGGTGGCTTTGGCTTTGGCATTGGCCTATGATGATGATATGGGAAAGAAGTGAAAAAGAACGGAACTACTGATTCACATCTTCTCTCTTTTGCACATAGTACATTTGAAGTGTACAAAGTGTAAAATCTCGCTTTATGCTTTTGCTAGAAAATGTTTTTTTTTGTGTGTGAGGGGATAAATGTAAAAGACAAGGGAATAGAGATGTGATACGATACGGTATGACGGTATGAGTAGTGTAGAGGAAATAATATCAGCATGGAGGAAATATTGAGCGAGTTTTGTTCCCTTCTTAACCATACATTATGCAGTGCGGTGAGAATGGATGGAAGGAACGGAACCTGGTAAACTTAACTATATTTAATGCTTTTCCCTTTTATGCAGACACGCACACTCTCTGATCTGACTGAGAATTTCTAGTATGCCCATGTACTTTCCTCCATTTATTTGATACATATCTGTGTAATTCTTGATGATGGCTCTTTTGGGTTTCCTTCCCGTAGTACAGGATTACATTCGTATGTGTGTGATATGTGCTGAATGCTGAACTGAAGCAAGAGGGTTGTTTGCGAGACTTCGAAAAGTACTGTACAGAAAAGCAAGCAAACTTTACGATGACTTTACTACGAAAACTCACAGAGAGACAGACACAAACTCACATATAGCTTTTTCCTCGTATGAAATGTATTATGTTGAAAAAAGCCTTAAAATGTGAAATGCACAATGCCAATGTCTGCTTCTCTCTTCTCTTGTGTGTGTGTGTGTGTGTGCCGATGATGCTTTTTTTGTACGAAAAAGATAGACTCAAAAGAGCTAGCTCAGCTCTTGGTTCTTTTTCTCAGAATGCCTTTTTGGCAATAGCAAACCACCCAAAAAGAACAAGCCAAAAAAGCCAATTATTATAATATTTTTTAAGAATATTACATTTAGCATTAATTATTAGGAAGGTACTGCAAAAATATCATTATCAAAATTTACACTTTACACATATAATTATTATTCAGAATATGAAATAGGAAACCCATTGTTTCTTACCGAAAGAAGGAAACGTGTATGTGTGTGTGCGTGTGTGTGCTGCCGCTCCCGCTGCTTCACAAACTTTTTTTTAAACGTTTTCAAGTTTAAAAGTACATTATTTCTTAATTAAAGTCTCAAATCAAGTTAAAAATTTCATCTAGAGGGAGAGGGGAAAGTAAAACAGGAGGAAAGTTGTGTGCTGGAGAAAGTTTTTAGCTGGACCTGGAGGAGAGGAGAAAGAGCAGTAAGAGCACTAACAAAAGGGATCCTTTCTTCGTCGGAGAAAGACTTCCAGTATTTTTTCCAGCTTTCTAAGATCTTTTTATCTATCCAGGTTTTATGTAAATTTCAACACCCCACAACTAAATTAGAATACTGTTAAAGAAATTTAACTTCGTGTGTGGTCGGTGGGAAGAAAGTCGCACATTTTTTTGGAAACTTGAATTCCGGGGGTAATAATAACACTTCCAAGCAAAGATAATAATAATAAATGGTTATCGATTAGTGGAGCACACGATAATTGCGATTGCGGCAGTCACAACAAAGGCACAATTATTAAATTATTATACTTAACTGCATTTGTCTATATTCCGCGCTAATTGCTAAAATAAACTTGATCGATATCATCTTCAGCTGTCAACAGAGAGTGGAGCCGTCGTCGTCTTCTTCGTCGTCGTCAGCAAAAAGTCGCGATTGAAGCCTTCAACTTTTTTGGTATTTCTCAAAAACACAAGTGAAGAAGTCTGATCTGATTGATAACAACAGAGTCTGATTTGTTTTTTTTCTTTCTCGTGTTGTTTTGGAGGAAACTGTCGTTTTCCACGAGAAGTGCTTTTTTGGACTGTTTTGTTAATTGAAAAGTGCTTGTTTAATTAATTACACACAACACAAGTTTTTTTCTTCTGTCAATTCCCACTTTAAAAAAGTCATTTTCTAGAAGCATTTCAGCAACAACTCTTTTAAAAAGGAATCACATTTTTAATAAAAATTGTTAGAAGTAATTTTTTACACAGAAAAAAATAACACATCGACGAGTTTAGTTTAGATTTGAGTAGTTTTTCGTGTGAACAAATAGCACAATTAAGGAAGAAGTGTGGAAGGGAATATCATTTTGGTTAAACGGAAGGTTTTGAGAAGTGGAAGTCTGATTGAGAGTACTGAAAAGTTCCAACACGGACATTCGTCAACTGAAGGACCACACAACCAGACAACGGACTACAAGTTTTTTACTTCTTCTGAGTCAAGTCATCCCGTGCGAACTTACCGTGTAAATACCAATTACAAACTTTTTATAGCGTAATTATGATGTAATTTTACATTATTGGTGGAGGAAAACCGTTGACCGTGTGATGGAATTGCGTAATCCTAATTTGTAATTAGCCTACAGTTAGATGAATCATGAAAGAGGTGTTGACGTGTCGAAGGATGAAGGAGGTAGTGACAAGTCACAAGTGAACACCAACTACGAACTAGAGTTAATTAAACAGTTTTAATAATCGTGTGTCAGACTGCGAAGTCCAATTGCGTTGTGGCCATTGTTCCGCAAATATTTCCAACGTTCCAACTGCTGTCAATTGTGGACTGCTATGCTAGAATAGCTTAAAACGCAGTTAAAAGTAAACCGTCAACCGTGGAGTGAATAAAGAGAGCCTCGATTGTCGGTCAGAAATAGAGTTCAGCAATTTTGTCTTCAGTCAGTAGTGTAGTTACGCTATTCCAATGCAACCGAAATAGTTTAAATCTCGTTTCAAAACGATCCGTGTATAATCAATAATGAACAACATTTTAATCCCATTTTAGTTATACGGGGGGTTCGTGTGGGTGTGTTCAGAACCACTAAGTCTAAATGGTGACGAGTAGACAGGATGTCGGGAACTTCGGGGACACAGGCGTCCACCAAAGGGGAAACAACCTCACTCAGCAAATCCTCCAAATCTGGCTACGATCACTTAGATATTAACAAGCTTTACAAGGTAAGCAATCTCTCATTGTAAATGTCGCCCAATCTTAAACCACGTGTGGACGTGACATGATTAACGATCAACTTTCAATGATTTGTTTAGGGAAAATCTACAGAGCCGGTGGCCAAAGCAGTAACTCAGAAACATGGCATGCAAACATTGGGTAAAGCCCCTCCTGCTCGACGGGGTGGTAGTACTGTCGTGAAATCAGAACCTTCGACCAGTGACGTGGCCAATTCATCTGCTCCTATACAACAACCAATTTCTCTACCATCAAATATCGGACAACAGCAGCAACACCAACAACAACAACAATCCATACATCCACCAGGATGGCCGAATGCTCTGCCTCATCCACAAGGTCCACCCTCCCCTCACAATGCGCCGAGTGTGCCCAAAACAGGTCCACCTATGCACGACAAAAATTGGAGTGGAGGACCAGACAGAAAGGGAAATTTCCCATCAGCACAGGACTCTATGCAGAGGTTTGCACAGGAATTCCCAAGTTTAGATTCTGGTGGAGATACAGGAAAGGGCCAGAATGCGAATGCAGGAGGTCCGCAATCTACACCTGGCCATCCACAGATGTCGAAATCCAATCAGGACAATCAGTATGGACCAGGTAATTACAAATCATTATACCAAAAGTTCATTACGCATGCGCCCGCTTGCGCGAAACGTTCTACAACTAATTTTCTTTTTTGTTTTCCAGGACCGATACTAAGGCCACAGAGTAAGTATATTTTAAGCATAATTCGTAAGGGAGTATCGCTTGCCTTTCTATTCAAAATGATGAAGTTGACCACATAGTTCACACATTGATGACGTTTTAACTACCCACCTTAACTGACTATAATTAAGAAATGCATTAGCACAGCAGGTGACTCGAAATTGTAGATATTTATTCCCGATTTTTTTGTTTCTAGCCGAAGGGAGCTGGACCCAGGGGGGAGGAAGAGGTATGCCACGTCCTCCTGGCCCTCCTCCACAGTCAGGTGGATCGACAAGGGACTTCGGCCCAGAACGTCCGAATTTGGGGGGCCCAACACCGCCACCAATGTCTCTGGGCCAGGCAGGCCACCCACCACCACCTCTAGGAGCATTTCCTATGCAGTATCCACGCCCTCCATTCGTAAGTCCTTCTTGTATTGTAAACAAATCATACATGGATAAAACTAGTGATGCATAAATGTTCATATTTCCCATGATGACTCTCATATCACCCACTGTATCTGAAGACGTTAATATTACGATAATGAAAATGGGGAACCAAAGTGCTTTCTTCGCAAATCTTCAATTATCCATTCTTTTCATGCAGATGTATCCTAATTCTGGACCTCCTGGACCTGGCGGCTTTTATCCTCAGGGGCCAATGCCACGGTATGGAATGCCAATACCACCCGGCGCTCCGCCACCACCTTCGAGTCATCCACCAGATGGACATAGGGAACCTGGTAGGGGTGGCAGAGGACCTCCACCTCAGCCAATGCGCCCTGCTTCCCATTTTACCTCGAAACCTATCATCAAGCAGGAAGAATTGGAACGTATGGACGAATTAGGGCAACAAGATGGTGGCTGGGCTGCAGTCCAAGAAGATATTGACTACAATAAGAAGATTAGTTTCAGTGATGATGAAAATGAAGAAAAGCGGAAAGAAAGCGAAGCCCGAGCAAACCAGGCGAAAAATGACAGAATAACGCCAAGGCAGGACTCAGAAAAACGAGACGACGAAAGAGAGAGGCGATCAGTGAAAATCCTTGAGCGACAACAACAGAATGACAGACACGACCAAAGAGATCCTCGAGAAAGGGAATCACGCTATGAATCTGAAAGGGAGCATACTTCAGGAAGATACGACTACGATAATGAAGATGATTGGAAAAGGAAGCCCGGTCCAGGATTCGATTCTAAGGACAGGGATCGAGATAATAGAGATAGGGACCGAGGAGCTCCTCGAGGACGAATGCGTGAAGAAGAATCATGGAGAAGGTATTGCTTTCCTATCTTAAATAATTAAATTCTTATTTTTCTAGTAAGCTCCGATGACTTGCTAATAAAAACTAACGCAATGTCAGTGTGCCGTATTAATGGTAATAATAATGTGTTCACAGTGGCAGCAATAATCGATTTGAGGAAGATCCCAGAGGTAAGAAAGTTGCAGCCCCGCCTCAGCAGAACCGAATGGATAGAATGGACCCTCGTGGACCTCAAAACTTTCCAGGAAGTCAGTTTCAAACGAACTTGCCTCCAAGACTGCAACGGCAGCAACAACAACCCCCAATGTTTACCCAATCGGGAAATCAAAAAACCCCCAGCCCTGTACCTATTTCGGGAAGTGGCAATGGTAAGCCTTTTGGAATTATTAATGAGAAGCAGTTTGTTTATTTAAATGATGCATAGTCCAGATTAGGATTCTATCCAATGATTAATATTTAATCACCCACCCTGTCTGAATTACGTCCGCTGTAAATTCCGTTTGAAGTTCATTATATATTCCAGAATTAATGGTAGTAATACTTTATATTGCAGCTGTAAATAAGGAACGCGATTATAGAGATCGTGAACGCGATCGGGATTGGGAACGAGGAGACCGAGATCGTGATAGGGATAATAGGGATATTAGGCCAACGTACAAGATTTTGGAAAGGAACCGTGGCGATAGTGAATCCAGCAAAGAGAGCAGTCGGGATCTTCGCGACAGGAGATTCGGCAGTAACAATGACTGCGACACCGTTCCCGTCAGGTATGCCATTCCTAGTAATCTAGTTAGATAGACGCACACTTCTGTGTCAGGAAATCATTATAAATATAATTCTATTCTTGGATGTCGTAGATTAAGAGACAAAGATCCAAGCAAACGGTTGTCCTCGGATTCCGGAAGAAACAAGGATGATGATGACATTAAAATGTCTCCAAAGGACAAAGGTGAACTCGATGTGGATAGCTATCACTCAGATTCTCGGAAACAAGAAGAAGCCAAGGCAGCGTTTAGAACGAATAAACCTCCATCAACGTTTACGTCATGGGCTGATGAAGTTGATGATGAGGAGTACAGTACTAGAGATGATGATGACGGCCGGAAAGGACTTCGCGAAAGTATAACCTCCCACATGAAACGTGATCAGATATACCCTGAGGAGCGAAGACCACGTGAAAACACAGTCCCCCGTAGAGTTATTATTCAACAAACTAAAGTTGAAAATATGCGGAGTGAAAAGGTAATGCAGGAAAAGGTAAAACGCAACATCATTATAGTTCGGGGAATATTTTTATTTTATTTTATACAGTGTTACAATGAGATACTGTTGTCGGAAATATACCAATGATTAGATCCTGATGAAGCTTTACATTTTTAATTTCGTAGCCGGAGCCAGTCGTAGAACCTAAACCAGAACCTGTTAAACAGGAGAAACCCGTCGAGAAGGTGAAATCAAGCGCGTGGGGCGATCGAGATGCGCTTAGAGAGAGACAGAAAACAGACCAAGATGGTCAGAAAGACAATTCCGGTAAAGACAGTGACCGTGACACCCATTCATCTGAGAAAGAAATCCCAAATCAGAAAACCCAAAAGTCAGACATGAGCCAGATGGACGCCAAGTCTGAAGCTAAGGACCCTGAAAATGATAAATCTCACACAGGACTTGAGAGGAAAGGAAGTCGGGAGAAAATAGATCGGGACCGGCATTATGATAGATACGGGGGTGGAAGATATGATTCCCGTCAAGAGAAAGATAACAGACCTGATAACCGCAATAATAACCTCCGGGATCGGGATCGCGACAGGCCCAAACCCCGAAGAATGGATAGTTATGAGATGAAACGTGATACACGCACTCCAGACAGAGATTCGTTCAGTTCAGCGAACAGGGCTGGTAATGAGGCTAGCAATGCTTCAAATCGCAACTCTCAGGAGAAGGAACGTGAACAAGACAAGACTAAACTCGTTGAGAAGAGTAAAGGGCCCGAGAAAATGGATTCCATGAAAGATAAGAACAGCAGTGACAAGTCTGAGGACTTCCGTAGCAGAGATATGGATCGAGATAAAGATTATGAGCGATCCAACAGAAATGATCGCGATGATTATGATCAGCGAGATAGGGGTCACAGAGGTGGAAGAGGCAAGGACAGAGGAGGGTATGGAGTCTATCAATCGAGGTATGTCTTAAGGAAATTTGAATATGCCCCCTCATGATTCTTTATCTCAGCCGATTCTAATATTAATTACTGACAATTTTAGGGGTGGAAGTCATGGGTCATGGGGTTCAGACCCCAAGGGACGGGGCGGCAGAGGCGGCCGTGGTGGGAATTCCAGAGATTTTTATGACAAACCAAGAAGAACGGATCAAGAAAAGGAGGATAAACCATTTAGTAGAGAGGACTTGCGTCACAGTGAGTCTGATGGCAACAAGGAGAAGGGCCTAGAGAAATCCTCTGAATTATCAAACCAGGGCTCTTCGGAAGACTTGGGAGGTAAAAAGAAGGAAAAAGATACAAGTCAGTCGAATGTCGACAGGAAAGGCGGCAACAAATCCCCTGGAAGTTCTCGAAGAAATGTTAGAGGCGGTGCTAGGTTGCAAGGCTACGGTCCGCCATCTGACAAGAATCCATTTTCTACAAACCAGTCTCACAAGGTAAGTGATTTATAATCTTTTTAGCTACGTCAAGCTAATGTTTAAATTTTGCGATTTTGCCAATCAAACTAATGTTTGACATGCATTTTATGGAATTGTAGGATGAAGACTCTAGGGAAAAACCCTCAGATGCCCAAGCGAATGCGAAACCGGCTCCTGTACCTCTGATGGCTCTCGGTGACATTTCTCCTCCTAACTTACAGTCAAAATCAAGACACCATGGAGGAGGCAGAGAGTTGGGAGGAAGTAGTAGAGGCGGTCGTGGCATTCCACCAAGAATGCAAAGAGACGATTATTCATTCCGTGAACGTGGAGGAGGAAATAGTAGCAAGCGAGGAGGTCGTGGAGACGCGAAACCTTTGATGAGTATTAACTCGAACGAAGTTGAAGGAAACGAGTGGGAAAGTGAATCGGAAAGCGGAGACGATGAATCTAAACGATCAGGACAACAATCCAGAAAGGAAGGGTAAGATCACCAATTAACCAAAAGCTTCTCTTTTCTTATAATCTATGTATCTGGCCTGGCTTATAATAACATGGCTTTGTGGTGGGGCGAAAACCCATGCTGATACAGAACATATTTTCTCTCTCTCTCTTGCTTATTAGAATTAATAAATCTGGGTCTCGCCAATCTCAAAATGTAAATAGAAATGGCACAGTTAAATCTGGCCTGCCGAAAGAATCCACATCTAACACTTATAATCACCAAGATGCTGCTAACAATAATAAAGGCAAGGGGACTTCCGACGGAGGAAGGGGCACCGCGTCTAATTTTGAGATTGATTGTTACAGTGGTCAGACAAGTCAAGATGCTTCACAGCATGGTGGCACTTCTGACAATTCCGAAAATGTTGATAATGAAAGCGGCGGATTCCAAACTGTCCAGAAAAAGAATGCAGCAGTGAAACCAGCAGCAATTCCTAACCAGAAAAACGTCAGACAAGAGACTAAACCAGCCAAGGACCGCAGGATTAAGAATCCTCCCTATGATCCACGCCCTAATTCCAGTAAGAATCTTTAGTACTTTACAAGGTCCTCAAAGTTTAAGAACAATATTTTACATAAGGTGTTTTTGTGTGCAGAACCTTCAATTCAAACTCCGATGACCACAGGCACTTGGGAGAAGACTATGCCTTCATCCCAGTCTAAAGAGAATGTACCCCAGCCAAGCACGCAGACTTCTGCAACAACTGTTGAATCTAAAGATACTCAGGATTCCAAACCCCCGAGCACAACAGCTGTACATCAGCCTTCTGCCGTTTCCAATCAGTCAATGTTGGATAGCTCAGGAGTTGGTCCACTCAAAACCATGATATTTGAAAACACGAATTTCAAGAGTATCAACAACACGACAAAGACCAACAAAGCCCTTGAACCCAATAAAGAAAGCTCCTTAGCTTCCAACAGGGATCTAGGGAAAGATTTACAGCTTGGAATTGGAAAGGTATGAGACCTTGCTTGGTTATAGTTATAGCATCACAAAAACTGCATCTTGCAACTCATGAATATTAATCCGTTGTTACACGTTGTATTGAAACTTTTCAGGTTGAAGAGAATCCAGCTATGGAATTTGGCACATTTACTGACACGTCAGCCCCAACAAATGTTTCTCAACAAAACACAGTAGTACCATCTCAGCCATCGTCGAAATCTATGCCGATAGGCCAGTCCCGTTCTTTCGTATCTCATCAGCCCTCCCCAATTAGTCCATTAGCTGCAGATCTGAACGAGAAGGTGCAGTCTGTGAAACGAATTTGGGATTCGTCCCCCATGCCATCAGTAGCCGAGCAAAATTCAGTTTGTGTATCCGAAGACAACACCTTCCATGGCGGGTTTGGAACAGATTCATTTAAAGGGTCCGACTCCAGCAGAGAATTCAGGTAAAATCAAATTGTAATTGCGTTGTACATACATTTTCCAAACTCTGTAACATCTTCACATTACCATTTTTCTCTGTATTATAGTTCTTCCCTTCAGCAACCAACGAGTGGTTATGCACCTGGAAGTTCTCCAGCCCTGTCAGCCATATCCAAACCAGAATCTAGTTCGAGCCCAACCTCTACTAACTTACGAATTGTAAGCACATCCGAATTTAAATTAATCGTAATAATTAATCGGGATGAATAAATGTATTATTAATGAATTTGTAGTCAAAACCACAACAGCAAAATAGTTTGGACAATCAAGGACAGAGTGGGATTTCATCTTCCCCCTTTGGTGGGTATAATATGCCACAACCTCAAGGTTCCAATGCTTTCGGAATTCCTGCAGTCCCATCCCCACCCAGTGTAATGTATGGAGCATCACAAACATTACACGCTGGGGCTCCCCCAAGTGGAATGTACCAAACTTTCCCCCATGTGGATGCACCTCAAGTAATGGGTGCAACTGGTCGAGCCCAATATGGCCAGTATGCCGCACCTCAAGCCTCCAGCGGACATTATGGTTTATTCCTCTCAACTCCCATGGAATACCAGTCCATGTCTTCGTATCAGCATCAACAAGGGAATCAAGGACCTGGGCAACCCCAAAATCAGAGCACTAGAATATCGCCAGGGCCAATGACAACTACTGGAGGAGGAAATTCAGCGGGCGTCATTATAAGTTCTACGAACTCTCTGATGAACATGAAACAAACAGGAAGTGGCTCTCACCCAAGCATGCAACACCAAGTGGTACCTGGATCCCAACAAGGTTACTCACAACTCAGCCATCATCATCATGCAGCTGCATTATCTCATCAACAACATCATCTTGGCGCAGTTGGTCCATCAAAAGGAGGATATTCCCAGAGTGGAATGGCAACTCCCTCACAGGTAACAATTCGTAGAAATTGTTAAAAAACTTATACATTCCCTTCAAAGTGCAGTTGTAATTATTTACGTGTAATTTAATTCCACAGACTCCCGTCTTTATACCCTTTGATCCAAATCAGCAATCCGTCATAAATCTCGGTCAGAATTTCTTATCTTCTGGAATGAGCCGTGGTCCACCTGGCGGGCCACCACCTCCAGCTACTCCTCCTGTACAAGCCCTTCAGGCCTCTTCTACATATTATTCAGGATCGTCCGGGAACCAAACCGGGGTGTACCCCACAGGATCGAACCAGGGAGGCAGCTTACAGCAGTTACACGTGGCAGTAGCTCCAAATCCACAAGCTTTACAAGGTTATCACAATGCTAATCCCCAATTGAGTCTGCAGTTTCCTACCCAAATGAGTCTGCAAGGATATAACCAGCAGGTACTAAAAATCAAACCATATTTGACTGAACTTCATGGTGTAAGCTTTCACGGAGTTTTCATTAAGTCGGTGTGCTTTATTACAGGCTGCAGCAAGCACTGTTTCCGCTCTGAACTTAGGCAACCAGTTGATAAGAAACCCTGGTCCAGCTTCCCACTCATTTATGAAGCAACCAGGTATCGATATGGTTCAGCAGAACCAACTGAAATCATCACATGACTCCATGATGAACCAGAATACATGGAACTCTGCTGGACTCTCATTCAACCAGAGTTTTCACCAAGCGAACAAGACGGGAAGTAACCAGGATCGAAATGCAGGGAATAACATAGGGAACCAGAGAAAAGGCAACAGTCACGCAGGCAATGTCCCCAACATGAAGTATATGTCTACGGGCGGCTACTCCGGACAGGTAACTCTATCATGAATCTTTTGAATTTGTCATACACGCTAAGGATATACTTACGAATTGATTAATGTCATAAGTTTATTTGTTGAAAATAAGGAGCTAAATGAGATGATATTAGTACAATAACATTAATTAATATTTTGATATGCTAAGTCGTGTTTGGTTTTTGTTACAGCAGTGAACAGAACCCAAAATAGTAGAACCCGGCTTGGAACTTTACGGACTTGACATAGTTTGCTGCGTGATATCAATTACATGAATTCTTTGAGAAACAAACATCTCACAGTAATTAGCGTAGCGTCGTACGAACACCGGATTCCTGCCCCTACTAAGGAAATACTTAATAAGTGTACTATTGTGTAAAACTGCGACATTCGTTACGGGGTGTTCCAAGGGACACACATAATTCATTCATAATTGACTTGAAGAAAAAATCCCGTCGGAACTCGTTCCCAGGTTTGTTAGCAGTAAAGAGTTACTACTAGGATAAGATAGGAAAACTGCGTGACTCCCTTTCTGATCAATTCAATTATTGTAGCGTCAAGTTATAATAAAGCCACGTCATCCAAATAAATTTCACTAACTTGAATGAATTTACACATCTCCAGCTGCAGTAGATGCGATACTACAAAAAAAGAAGGAAAACTGTAACACTTTCTCAAGTGACAGTGAAGAGAAGAAAGAGATCCAAATATTATCTCGGATATTTGGAGCTAATATACTAGAAGCTTGTCTCGAAACTTAGAATTATTCTATAATTTTCCGTGATTTTGATATTGAACTCTACTACAAAATCTTAATTTACAGAAGGCGTCGAGTGAAAGTTGCAGTAACTGAGATAGCACAGCGCAAAAATTACATAATACACACTGCAACATTTTTGTGAAAACAATTTGCGACTCCCGTCACTGTCTTACACCTCACAGGAAAGCTGTACAAAAAAACGATGAAACATTTCATGCCGCTGATAACACTTGAGGTGGTGAAGCAAGTAGAAATGGTTGTTGCAATTGTTAGAACACTTTCCCCTGTGAATACGTGATTATTATTACTGTCATACTGGATTCGTGTTTCGCCCTCGAGAATACTACTTCCCCCAGTGTGTAATCCATTGTTAGCTCGATACCCTCAAATATCAGTATATATCACACGGTATTGGAGCACAGGGCTAACAAGTCCCCCCCCCCTTATAATTCTACTCCAACCCCCAACCCAATATATCCACTTTCCCCTCTCATCCACACATCGTGACGGATTATCGATTTACGAATACAGAGAAAAGGTAAATACGATTGATAGCTTTACATGGAAGGATTGTTGCAGTCTTGTAAGCAAGTATTTCAAGAATGTTAGATAAGCACGGTTTGTAATCGTAAGTAAAAAATTGATGTCCTGACAGTACGGTGAAATAATATGTTTGTGTGAGCACTTGGTGTTGTTGTAAGCAGAAAATATAGGTTTCCCACATCCCAACAATACAGTGTTTATTATTTATGCAAGGGTTGGGTGTATTTTTAGTTTTATTATGAAAGAAAAAAAAACTTTGTATGAATTATACCGAAGCTTCAGTTGTATAAAAAATGTACTAAAAAAAACTTAATTAAAAAGGGATCAGTATAAAAATTGCAACTTTTACAATCTCTTCCGGACTCTTGTCATATGAATAAAAAAAATTTATGTGTGAGAGAGTGGAAGGGTTGTCATTATTCAAGTAAACTTTATTATTATAGTGTAAAAGTCATTCTACATACAAAAATTGAATAAAAACGTTACTTGTCACTAATCCCTTGTGCTAATTTCTACTTTTTTGCTCACTATTTTCATGCATTTATCAAGAGCTCACTTTCACCTCCCAAGATTTCGCAGATGCATGCTTTTACAAAAAAAAACTTTCTCCAGATCAGAAGGTCATGGAATGCATGTAAGCATCCATTCGAATTTCAAACCGGGGAATTTGAAAACTAACATCTGACCCAAAGCACTCTTCACAAAACATCGCAATTGTGTTCCTTTTTTTGGTTTTTACACTCAAACTTTCATATTTTTCAACCTTATCGCCACCGCTCAACTCGACTTCCAAGTTCGAGCGGTTCAAAGTCACATCTTGGGCGTCGAGCCAGAAAGTCATATTGGAGCTGGGATCCCTATGACAATTGGCATCAGAAGACTTCGAAGATTCAACGACCTTCTTCTTGAGAGTGCTTATTTTGTTGGAGTACCGTTTTGGAGTGAAAGCTGTTGTTTGTTTGTGTCGTTTGTGTTCGCTCGTGTGCGTGCAGATTATCATAGAAACAGAGAGTGAGTTTGACATTCCACCATCACGACAAGAAGACAGCGTTTTTTAGCACAGTGGATGTGACCCGCTTGACCCTGTAAACAAACTAATCATCAAAAAAATCAACCCCGACTAGCCATGGCCACGGAGGGGACAATGCCAAACGACATTAAGACTAACGTTAAGAATGAGAGATGCTCAGCAGAACAGCTCAGAGATGAAGATTCAAGGAGCTCTTATGACTCTTGGCTTTGCTGCAAATCAGAGAAGCACTCTCCATCGTTGCCAGAGAGTGGCTCTAACAAAGAGGATGATGATGCTCCTCTGAAGAAGATATCATCACTGTCCTCATTGTTCGGAGGACGTTATGCTGAGACGCCAAAGATCAAGTCGAATGGAGTGTTGAACCAACCTGTGCGGAGGAAACTAGTCTTCTCTTCGCAAGATGAGAACAGTTTGGAGGAATGCCCTCCTTCCAAGGCGAGAATTTGTATTGATGGAAATCGGACCTTGTTTCCAGGTCCAGTTCCACCTGTCAAACAGGAGGCTGGTGGAATTCCAAAGAGGATTCTGCTGGGCATTAAGAAGGGTAACACCGATGAGCAGCATGAGAACAAAGCACCTGTCATCAGCCAAGGTAAAATATATACGAAAAGCTATATGGAATGCAGATGCACGATCGCACTCAATTTGGGAGTGATATGCATACATTACTTATAGATACATGCATTATAGGTGCTTGTAGGCCATATAAAACACATAAATTCCATCTCCAGTTGCTTCATATGCTGATGTACCATGTGCATAGTCACATATAGACACGCCATTGCATGAAGAACAGCTAAGATTGAAGCATGCAATTTGCAAAGTTTGTCAACTCTAATTTTGTGGGTAGAAAAAACAATAATAATTGTAGGTGAGGTACAAAGTACACATGTATGTATATAGTCCGTATTGAATTGCTTTGCACGGTTAAAGAAAAAGATATATGTTTGTTCTGCACCCTGCGTTTCTTAGTAAAGCAATCAATACTTCCGGGAAGTCGTCAAGTCGAAGTCATGCCATTGCCACTTCCTGCTTTCATGCACCCTGCCTAGTTTGAGGTCTTCAGTCTTTGGAAGGATAAAGGCCTCCACTTCTTGAAGAGACTTGAAACTTAACGAAGTTACATTCACTAATAGTATTGCTTAGATTAAATATATATTCAACAACGATGAAGTCTATAAGCCTACACTCACATCACGTGATGATTACACGCATCAACGGAAACAGCCGTTAGGATTGTTGTCGGAAGTGAAATAAATGGTCATAAATTCTCTGTTCTTCGTCTGGACATTATTATGTGTATCCTATTGTCCTCGAATGACAGCTCACATACTACTAATGCTCTATTTCATTCCAGATTTTAGGGAAAATTCTAGGTTTTTTGTCTTGAATAGTCCAAGAAACTTTCATATCATAAGCATTTTATATATATAAGATCCCAATCGGAAATGAAAACGTAAACCTCAGAAAAGATAGGGAGAACGGAGAAACTTTTGAGTAATAATGATTATTGCTTTTCTGCATAGAAAAAAATATGAGTTATGGACATGAAGGTTAGAGCTGCTACTTTCTCCTCCGCTCGCAGTCTTTTATTCATAATTTTGTACTTGCACGTACCTGCACCTCTCTCATCATCAATGTAATCATATCATTCCCATCATCATCGTCATCATCGTGAAGTAAAATATATTTTACCGTGTGCTGTCATCCCCATTCCGTATTGTCAAGCCATATTATCCACATTCAGGAACCTTCGTGTATAGCAGTTCCAGCAAGTCATATATATGCAATGCGAGCATTATTATGCGATCCTTTCCTTCCCTTCTCCTACGCATCGCGGACATAGCATAGGCACACGGTAGAATCAGCAGGGGCAGGTAGACGTCGCATCGTACCTGCTACGAGGAAGTCGAAAAGTAATTTGCCGAGATTGGCACGAGCAGGTACCAGGCAGGTGCGGAGCGGAGAAAAGTTCCTCACCTCGACTTTTCCTTTCTCCCTGTTTTTTTTTGTTCATTCGAGAGAACAAAGTAATATTGTATGTCTTACGTTGATGATGATAGTTGCAATACAAATTTATATTATCACGGAGGACGACCGACCATCGGATAAAAAAGTGATGACAATGTGTATATGTGTGTGTAGTGTGTGCATACGTACATTTACCCTATAAAATGGATTGTTTGAATATGCTTTGGTTTGGTTTGGAGAAGAAATCTTTGTCCCTTTCCACTCTCCAGTAATATATAAGGGGTAATGGCTTTTGATCATGTTTCTCGTGTTAACACTTTTCGTGTGTTTTTCATATTATTATGAATATAACACGTATGCGTAGAATTGACTGAAGCTACTTGCTTTCCTGATCGCCCTGTCTTTTTTCCTTTGTTGGTTGTATGTTTTTCGTCACCACCATACACTTTCCTTTTTATATATTGTGGAAGTGAAGCGATTACTGGCTTTACTGGGGCTGGGGTTGGTTGGCTTGGGCTGGAATATATGCACATAAAAAGCGTGTGAACAAGATGGATATAGTTTGCGATGAGTGAAGAAGGGGTTGAGGAACTCATGAGGGATAAATGGCTGTTAGATAAGGAAGTGAAAACTTCGTCCATTTCGCTGCAAACGAACTTTTCAACTTTTGGAAAGAAACGAGTCATTGCAGCGTTCGCGACAGGAGGAATCGGATCATACACGGCAGGGATTCCAAGGTTTTGAAGAACAATTTTTGACTTCGCTCTAATCACCAATAAGGTCCATAAATAAAATAGAAAATCGAAGTAGTTAGTTAATTCCAAATTCCACTTTAAGTAAGTTTGTTGTCTGTTGGACGCTTCTTGCCCGACTGTTGTTCACAATCTCTAACTTGGGGAAGTAAACAGATTATCTGCAAAGGCCATATAGATTTATCGATATAATTCCTTTCATTCAAGAAATATCCAGGGAGGAAGGCACTCAGGGAATAGGTGGTAGAGTAAGTCAATAAGTAAACAAGGGACCACTCAACACTGAAGTTGTGTCAAGTTCTAGCATTCTCGATTTAATTTATTTTCAAAATATACTCCTGAGCTCAAACTTCAGATAATACAAGCAGAGCTTAATAAAATAAGACGACCTAAAAGAAAACACCCAAAATATAATTAATCTCATATTGCCCCAATTCGATTTACAATAAAGTTATTATATTTTTGCTACGTAAAACTGCATACTAAGAACCACTAATTAATTATAATTATGTACTTTTACTAAGGACCTGACTTCAGTTCAAAATCCAAACCTCTGGTGCCACCAAAAGATCCCGTGAAGCAAGAAGAAAGTAAAGAAATCGGTGTCAGCCGAAAGAGAGCTCAGTTGGTTGTTTGGACGAAAAATATTCCTGTGAGAGTGACGGAAAAGCCAGAAAAGGACTATAACGTGATTAAGGAGTCGGCAGTTACATCAACGTTCATTTCGAACAACGATCCCGAACTTCCAGAAGGAAATCTGTTTTTTGTGCAGTGTCCAGTTCGTTCAGCAGCCGACTCTTCAAAAAAACTGAAGGCTCAGAAAAGGATAAAGAACTCACCGAAAAAGTCCAAGCGGAAAATAGCGCACGAAAAACGGTCTGCAACCCAAGGATCCTCATCCGGCAGGGCTTACAGGACATACCTGCATTCATGTTTGGAGAAGCAGCGTCAGCAGTTACTGGGCGCAGGTACCAAATTACAGATTAACGTTATGATTTCATAAAGAATTCCAACTCTAGATTTGAAGGGGGTATTTTTATAGAGTTTTAAAAACTCTTGGAAGTTTTTTTGGGGTAAAATAAACAATGCACATAAAACTCAGAATGTTTTTTGTATCACTGAGTTTCCTGTGTGGCCTTTGTTTTTGTATGAAACATCGACGAAAACACAGGGGTGAATAATGAAGGAGAACGGTGATACAAACTTACTGTGGCTTCTAGACTTCAAAGTGGAAAAGCTATTCCAGCCAGATCAAGGGGTTGCATTGCCTGGTGAAGTTCTACCCCCGAGTGAGCTTCCAGCGTGTATCTCTTCTGTTCCAACCTTCACACCTTTACTCCCTCAACCTCCAAGCAATAACCAGAGTAATACTCTGGATCTGATCATTGCTACTACTGCTCCTTCAACACCAGCCGCCCATTGTGAAATTTCTGACAATTTTATGCTGACGCCTAGCACGCCCACGTCTGCTCTTCCAGCAGAAAACTGTGAAAATCCAAACGAGTGTGTATTGGCTCCTCCTAATAATAACGCAGGTGAAGTTGGAGGAGACGAAAACATTTTTGATTTACCAGACCGATTTACTGTCACAACGGATTCTGCAAATGAGTTTGATCTCCTCATTCAAAATGTCGTACATGAGGAAATGGTAGGTGACGACGAGGATGACCTTATGCTTTCCGACTACGAACACTTTCGAAAAAGAATGAGAATGAGCAATAGTGGAAGTTCAAGTGAAGAAAGGTTGAATATGGATGAGGCTGGGAAGCCTCGTTGTACTTATACCGAGTTGATCGAAAAGGCTTTGACTGAAAGTGGAGGATTAACTGTCTCGGAGATTTACACCTGGATTTCGTAAGTACATATATTTTGCTTTTGTATTAATGAGTTATGTTCACAGTTCAGTTGTGTTATAAGCGGAAATGTATTCACACCGATAGGGACCGTTATCCATTTTTCAAACCTGACGATGACCGTTGGAAGAACTCTGTTCGTCATAATCTCAGCATTAATCCGTATTTCAAGAAAGGAGATAAGGCGAGGAGTGGGGCAGGCCATTTGTGGACCATATCCGAAGAGAGCAAAGGCCTCCGGCCCTCTATGGTAAGCTGGGATGAGGTATTAGAAAATTCATTCACGTTTCTTTTCATATTTTGAACTTATTCTCCCGAGTTGTGAAAGCTCTCTAAAGTCAATTAATAAATGTGTTGTGTAACGTTCTTCATCAGCGACGAAAGAGCCCGTCTGACTTCTCAGATTTGATTATGCCAATGGAAAGCGAAACAGATAGAGCAGTTGCGAATATTCTCGGCCAGTATTTGTCAGAATGTCGGGCGAACAAGGAAGCTTCAGAGAAAGGGAAATTAGAAAATAACAATACTAGTTCGATGGAGAGTGAGAATCAAAACGAATCATCTGCAGTTCAATCCACTGGAAACCTGGAAGTAAGCCAGCCTATGGTTCATCAGCAGCTAACGGAAATAGTTGAGCATGGGGCGACGTGCAACACAGGTAAGAATGGGCTTATGTGAAAGTAAGAGGGTGCGGGGGTGGATATATGCGTGAAAGTAAACAAGGTCTGACTATAAAATTGTATACTTTTAGGTGTAATGCATGAACCAGACAATTTCAATCTGAATGAGCTTAACTCAGGACAGTTCACAGTTGATCTTGGAGGCATAACAATTCCTGAAGGTGGGGCCATCAACTTCGAAGAACTGGTGAATGCTGGTAGATTGATTTATATCCAAACGGACCCAGATGCCAACAAAGAAAATGACAACACTCAAGCTATCGTTTTGGTATGTGCTTCTTGTAGAAATTCTTCTAATTCTAAATGAATGAAGAAACATGTTCAGCAATGTAATATTGGCTTTTAGAACGAATGTTTCCTGTCCGAATTATCTGCCCTCACAAACAGTGTTAACACTCAGGATGACACCAGATTTAATTCCTTTTATTCGGAACAACTCACGCTTGACTTGGGCTTTGGGAAAGGAGATACCTTCCAGAGTACGTCGTTTCCAAATGATGGTAAATATGAGCTATATTTATATACACAATTTTCTGGCAGAAGAAAAGATATGAATTGACAAAGTCTTTTTTTGACAATTCACTTCATTTGAAACAGGCTCTGTTGGTAGCTGTCAGGATGTTATGACATGCGGACAGTTGGTTCCCCAGAGTGAAGCTACCAGCGATCAACAACATCAACAAAACTTGACCGAATTGGACCAAGTTATACCGATGTCGTATGAAGAATTGTCTTCAGGAAACACGGTGCCAGCAGTAAGCGACAATCTTCATACGATGACTTCTGCTGCATTGTATGAATCTAAAGAGCTGGGTATTTCTTACACATACCAAACGGAACCGAGCAACAATGATATTTTATGAGTTCCCACTTGAAGCCAGTAAGGATTGCAGTGAATGAAATACGATTAATTTTTTGCGCTTTCACATTTTAGGGGTTCATTATTGATATGACTCGAAAACTTTAGTTGCTAAAATTGTTTTGACGCTACTTTATTGCCAAATCATTTAGAGGAAATGTAAAGATTAGTTTAAAGTTTCGTCTCCAGTGAAGTGTTTTATATGAATTATATTTAAACTGATAATATAAGTCCGTGTACGTGTAAGGATTTTGTACGTTCGTAAATAAGGTACAACTTTGTAAGTTATATAGAATTAGAAATGTACGAAGGTGTGTTGATGTATTTTTTGAGTTGTGATGCAATAAATGTGAAATAATTTATTTTATATGATGGTTAGCTTTTCTAAACAATATAGCTAATAAAAAGTTTGTCTAGGGGCAATGTGGGAATTTTATTATAAAAATTATTACTTCTTTTTCATGGTTTCACGTTTCGAATAATTTATCGTTAACTTTTCGAACAATTTCCTCGAAACGGCGTCCCTAAAATAAACACCTTATTGTAATAACAACATCAACTGGATCATTTCAATGGAATGTGTTTCAAGTACCTGAGCACTTTTCGCCCTATTCAGCACAATCGGATGCCCATCATCGGATGAGTCGCTAACTTCCATATCTAACGGTAGCTCTCCCAGTAGCTCTACAGAATGCTCTTCAGTCAAACGACTGATGTTTGATTTTAGTTTAGTTTCAGATCCACATGAAGAACAAATATATGATGTCATATTTAAGATACAACCGAGTATCGGTACGTTAGTTTTCTTAAACATTTCCACCCCTTTGATTGCATCCTGAATAGCAACTTGTTGAGGCGTGGAAACTATTATTGCCCCTGAAAGAAGATATTGCCAGGTTGATTGTCAGGTGATGATACTTTGAAATATGTAAACGAATTTGCTGTTCACAAATTATCATAATTATTACCAGTTACTTGGACTGTTTGAGCAAAAGATAACTGAGTATCTCCCGTTCCAGGAGGCATGTCGACAAACAATACATCCGAAGGATTCCATACAACGCCTCGTACTAACTTCTCAATGGCTGACATTACCATTAAACCACGCCATACTACAGGAGCACCTTCATCGACTAGAAACCCCATTGACATACTATTTCAAAAGCAATCAGTTTAGAATAACTGTACAGATGAACGATAATAGTCAAATTTGTAACGACATATAAGCAACAGTTACCAATTAACTCCGTAGTTTTGGAGTGGTATCATCTTGTTATCTGAAACAGTTTCATAAAAATCTTCCTGTAACTCCAGGCCGAAAGTAATCCATAACCAAAACCAAACTAAAAGGTGAAGTGAAAGTTATTTTTGC
The DNA here is from genome assembly GCA_034687055.1 of Heteromurus nitidus. Lineage (NCBI taxonomy): Eukaryota > Metazoa > Arthropoda > Collembola > Entomobryomorpha > Entomobryidae > Heteromurus > Heteromurus nitidus. The sequence goes on along the minus strand of JAQFZW010000131.1, from coordinate 55,010 downwards.
TTCAACAAACCTTCGTTGAGTAACGGTTCTCCTGACAAGTTCATCATTCTAGGTAATGAAGGCCCGAAAACATCGGCATCCAGCAAAGAAATCTGCGAGTGAAAGCAATCATATGCTCTAAAAGTTGTCCGCTTTTGTCCACCGTTCTACAGAAAAGCACATTTCTAACTAAATGTATCACCTTACATCTTTCGAAGGATATAGCTGCTTCATCCCAACTGCCAAGTTCACTGCGATTATCACAATACCAAAAAAGTGAAAGTGAAAGCGTCACAAATCAGTGACTCTCAAAATTACGTAATCCATCCAAATTACAAAAATGATGCGTATGCCATATACCTGCCATAGTGCTCTTCCCAACTCCACCTTTCGCCGACGAAACTAGAACCACTTTCTTCACCCCTTCAACAGGCTTCTGTTTTGGAAGTCCTTTCCCCATCATTGCTTTCTGACGAGCTAGCTGCTCTTCTTTTGTCATCGCTTTCCCTGCTGAACCCCCACCACGAATATTTATAGCAGAATGACCATGCTGACCTTGACCATTTTCACTACTACTATACTGCCTACGTAAATCACAGTTAACTACAAAATTTACTAGATTTTGTTTTATCTTTATCCTGAAAGCCGTACAACTCCGCGGAGAAAGCACGGCTCTAGCCACCGAGAAGGAAACTCGGTGCATTTCCATCATTTTCACCTATTCACTTCACACAAACTATAAAGGTTTAAGGTAAGTAACTAATCTTTTCTTCACAATAATAATTAAATTATCAACTTTAATTTAAGTGTCAATGTGATCAATTCAATTAAACGCTAAACTAAACTTGTGCGTGCATCACAAGAAGTGAAAATGTTTTGACAAGTCTGAAAAGAAGGCTCATCGTATCTTATCAAAATCAAATGCACTTATCACAAACTGGTCACCTAAATGCACTTGCACAGGTGCATTTACACCGAAGTTTAGATGCGCATGTGATGTTCCTTCATCTCTCCAAAATAGTCTTGTTTGTATACATAAACAACATTCCCGCGTTACAAATTTAAAATAATTCACTTGATGGTCCCCCAAACAATAATCTGGTTTGGGCTTTTGCATACCCTGTGCACTGCACAGGTGATAGTGATGACTTTCGTAATGAGCACAAAAACACCGTCTCATTCTCGCAGCTGGTGTGCAGTATCCAAGTGTCAAAACAGGTTTCGCAATCTATTTTTTGCGAAATTCGTACTCTGCGATTCTGCCGAACATTGACAAGGATCCAAGATCCAATAAGTTAAAGTTAACCACGTTCACGTCTACTTCACAGCTAAATTATAATTCGAGCAGTTTGTTTGCGAGAGTGTAATCAAAGTGAAGAGGTTGGTAAAAACTCATGTTCTTAGATAATAATATGTTGGTTGATTAAAATGATATGATAAGATAACTAATTTTGCACTGTAATTTCTCCAGTTGTTACGTGCCAAGTCCAAGTCCGTGAGTGGTGGAGAAAGGAGGAGGTTCTTGCATTGAAAACGAAAAATCTGACATCTGAGAAGACACTTATCGAAGCGAGGAGAAAAAATGCCTCCCAAGAATACAACCGCTCTTCTGCAGCAGTTGCGGCAGTTAATGAGCAACCTAGAATTGGTGAAACAGCCGCTAGCAGCGTATATTATACCTTCAGGGGATGCGCACAATAGCGAATATATTGCGGACTGTGATCAGAGGAGAGCTTTCATTTCTGGCTTCGATGGGTAAGGTCTTCGAATTAAATGTGTTTGTTAATCGTGTCCAGAAAGGTCAGCTTTGGATGTAATGCCGGGGTGTTTTTTACTATATAGCTCTGCAGGTACAGCAATCATAACACAATCTAGTGCACTGATGTGGACCGATGGACGATACTACCTGCAAGCTGCGGAGCAGATGGACCAAAATTGGACATTGATGAAATTAGGTAAGAAATGGAGGCTTAATGTACGCAGTAAAACTAAGCTGTACAGGCTAAAAGGAATGGTATCTTTCGTTAGGTCTTGCTGGAACTCCTACACAATCGGAGTATCTAACTAAAAATCTTCCGGCCGGCTCATACATTGGAGTTGATCCAAAACTGTTTTCCAAAGACGAGTGGGATAAGCTGACGAAGGATTTAAGTAACAATGGAAGCATTCTGACAGCTGTACAGGAAAATCTTGTTGATTTAATATGGGAGAAGAAACCCTCTCAACCAAGTAACCCTGTAAAAGAGCTGTCTTTGGAATTTGCTGGGAAGAGTACGGCGGACAAGTTGATTGACGTGAGGAAGGAAATGCAGGATTCGGAAGCAGAGTATCTTGTTTTATCCGAATTGGATCAAATAGCATGTAATAGCTTCAATATAGATTACTTTTTTCAACAAGAATGAATTCAATGAATATTGTGGAACTCGGCTTTCATATAGTATTGTTTTGGTGTTTATAGGGTTGTTAAACTGGAGAGGATCAGATATTCCATACAATCCTGTTTTCTTTGCATACATTATCGTTGGTGTGGAAAGCCTCGAAATCTTTATTAGCCCGGAGAAAGTTGGCAATGGTCTTCTGGATTCCATAGCTCGTGAAGATAAGAATGCACGCTTTCACCAATATGACCACGTTAAGAATCATCTTGAAAAGTTGGTAAGGAATGAATTGGAAATATTGGAATACACAAGCTACTTTTCACTAATTTGATAATGCAATACTAATACATAAGTGTCCTATTTTGACAGTTGTCCAGCTCCGTCGGTAAGATTTGGGTGAGCAAGTACTGCAGCTATTACTTGGCGAATATCATCCCTGAGGATAGGCGCATCATGAAAGTTACACCAATCGCACTGATGAAGGCGTTAAAAAATTCAGTGGAAGTTGAAGGAATGCAAAATTGCCATATTCGTGACGCTGCAGCTGTATGTGCCTTCTTTGGCTGGCTGGAAAATGCCTTGACCAACGGTGAAGTGGTGACGGAAGTCTCTGCTGCCACGAAACTCGAAGGATTTAGAAAGTAAAGAAAATATTAATTTATCATTTTTCAAGATTATCACGTTGTATACAAACGCAAAATTATTTGGTTTTGGTTAGAATGCAAAAGGACTTCGTTGGATTAAGCTTCCCAACCATTTCCGGTAGCGGCCCCAATGGGTACTTTTTGATACAATTCATAATTAACTATTTTTCATTTTAAACATTATCTACAAAAAAACTCATACGCATTTGTTGCACATTTCAGTGCCATAATTCATTACAATCCTGACTCAGCTGCTGAAAGCAGACGCCTTAGCATGAACGAAGTATATTTGGTCGACTCTGGTGGCCAGTATCTTGACGGAACTACAGACATCACTCGAACAGTTCATTTTGGAGAGCCCACTGACTTTCAAAAAGATTGTTATACTCGAGTACTTAAAGGCCAAATTCAACTTGTCAATTCCATTTTCCCTAACAAATTGGTAGGAAATTACTTAGACAGCTTTGCCAGAAAAGCTCTGTGGGATGGTATGTTTTAACATTCATTATGCGAATGTACTTTCTATCTCTGATAAGGAGTGTATAGATTAGATTCAGCTGAATTACAGATTGAGTAAACTGTTGTACTATTCAAACCAATGCGTTTAGTTGGACTGGACTATCTGCATGGCACTGGGCACGGTGTGGGCTCGTATTTGAACGTCCATGAAGGCCCTTCAGGTACACCAGTTGGATTTTATAAATCTTTGATTTGGTCCATAAAACGTTTGCTAAACAATTTTTTGCATTGCAGGCATTTCTTGGCGGCCATACCCGGATGATCCCGGATTGCAAGAAAACATGTTTATGTCCAATGGTGAGGTCTATTTTTCGCTATCCAATATATTTCGTGAGGATAATCTATTTCATGATCTTTAAAATTATGAACGTGACTGAATTCTCCTGCAGAACCGGGCTATTATCATGAAGGGGAATTTGGAATTCGGCTTGAGAACATCATTAGAGTCACTAAGGCACACGCTCCGTATAATTTTGCGGATCGTGGGTACCTTACATTTGAGGATATAACATTGGTTCCGATTCAGCAGCGACTGATAAAGCCAGAGTTGTTGACAACAATTGAAGTAAGCCAAAAGCTCGTCCACTTTGTAAGTACTATCTAGCAAGGTTGGAGTAACTTAATTAATGCATGCCTATTTACTTTACCGACAGACATTATATCTGAACCATTACCACTGCGTGTGCCGGCAGAAAGTGGGTGAGTATATGTTGTCTCAAGGAATTGCCACAGATGATCCTGGATATCTATGGCTGTTTAAAGAAAGTCAACCGATGGGCTCCCCCATCTAAGCCTAAATGACATTGAAAATAAATAACAGTGCAGGGTGGTAAAAGGTAAATTTAAATTTAGTTTTGTGTACTAATCCTAAATTCGATTTTCTATAGTACATATTCATACGCATCTTGAAATGGGAAAATAAACAATTTATTTTGGAATCATGAAATTACATGAGAAAATTACGCTATTAGTTTCGAACACCACAATTAATACTTTGTGTAATTGTTGTAAAGTTGTACGATGCAGTATAGATGCTGCACTATGTAATAATATGCTAACTCCAGAAATACCTCACCAATCTACTTAAGTATATCCATCTTAAGTATAGATATTTCATGACATGTATGTATGCATTCACTTCTTGCTTTTCTTAGATTCAGATTCGTCTTCTGGTGGTTCTTCTGCCTTCACTTTCACAGGTGCCAAACGTTTTAGCCAGTTGTCCATGATGGGATTTGGTTTTCTGATTGTATGCAAAATACATAAACACAAAATGACATTAACGAAGTCAGTAACTCTATTGCACACGCCAAATTGTTTTCATTGCTTACTTTGCTTGGATCTCCACACGTTGCATACAATCACTATCATGACACCTCGAATTGCCGACTTTAGTATCCACAGGATGCCACTCTAAATACTTGACTGGCTTCAAGACACTGAGCAGTTCAGTTGTTGGAGTGCTTGGAGTGGCATTTAGCCAAGCCTGAAATCATGAAAATTATATTGAGAAGTCAAAAAAACGAATACGCCCTGAAATAAATATTTGGCATTCGTTCATCTTACGTGAACTTGCTCCTCGTTGTCCAGTATGGCTGGCATCCTATGATGAAGCCATGATAATGAGTCGTTTGATTCCATCGTTATGATTGTGAAGCTGTAAATCGTATCCCCCTATATAAACAAGCAAGTCAAAAATTAAACTATGTATGAGCAAGAAACGTGTTTAAGTAAAAGTTATTAGAAAGTCACAACTGTGAGATTTCTTCGCTAATTTTACTTACACTTGGAGATTTCCATTCATCATAAAGTCCAGCCATTTTCAAAATTTTCGGACCTTTCCATCCTTCCTCTTCGCTCCATTCCGCATTTTCCCACAATGCGTTATCAGCAACGTTGATTTTCTTATCTTCACCATCAGGATTTTGTGGCACGTAAATCAGGTACGGCTGTTTCTTCCCTTTCGAATCCGCTCCAGTAGTCTTCCATTCATAGAAGCCTTGCGCCAGCACAACACAAAACTTTCTCTGGTTCCACGATGCCTTGTAGAGCTTAGATTCCAAGAGTCCTTCCAAACGACAATTATTTGTACTCAACCCATGAGATTTTGCTTCGCCCTATTCAAAATCCAGAGCTATCAGTAATTCTTCATACTTATAAATCTGCGAGTGTTATACATATTTTAGTAGTCGATAAATCTCAAATTGAATCCAACCTTGTGATACCGAGGTATCATTCCAAACATCATGGGCATAACGGTCCTGCCGTCCCCAGAACTTTCTTCGGTGGTGTCATTGTCAGCAGCGCTTTCACCAGACCCTTGTGATCGGATCATAACAGGAGTAAACTTTGTTGGTGCAACATTAGCAGAGGGATAGTACGCATAAGACGTTCCAGGATCGTTAGATTGAGGGTGATCCTTCCATTGAGGTTTTTTGTACTTTGAACCGGAACCAGCATCCGATGATGGATCTTTGTACGTACATGCCCGACAAATAACGTCAGGGGCAAGTGTGCTAAAGGGTGAAAGATGTGTGTGTTAAAACGTTAGAACCAATATTCGATTAAAATATTGAAATTATTTTGATACATTATTAAAATCAAGAAATCTTCAAGAAAATACGAACTCCAAGTCACAAAGTATCACGATGCCCCATGAATTTACATATACTAGCTCAAGCTCACCATGCCGTTCTGCCACACATGTCCTTTGTTGAACAAAGGTCGGAGAGTCTTTCCTCTGGTTTCCTGAAGTCCGAAGTCGCAATAGGTCACAAGACTGTTCTGGTTCCGTATCAATTACAATCGTTTGGACACCTAAAATCATCAAAACCATCAATTTTTCGTCGACGCCCATCACCACTCATACTATCATTTACTAATCCCAAAGTACAAAAATACGCACGATACGAAGAACTATGCAAATAACAACCGGTGCCCTTAGATGTTCATAGATATAACCGGGCGAGAGTCGAGATCCTTACCCCGCGTTGACAACTCTACATTTATTAAGCATATATTGCATAGAGAAACCTATACTAGTCTATACACATAATCCCCTTCCCTTACACTACTGTTGAAGGTCCTTAGCAGATATTCCCTTCAAGTAAAATCCTACTACATGAAAATAAAAGTGTATAACTTGGGTGGAGAAACGTAATAAAAAGTTTTTTACTTGCATTTCTCATCCGAAAACCAAACTCGTAAAAGTGAACAATGCATTTGTCACAGGAAGCTGCGTACATAAACATTTAACTAAACAAAAAACAGTCCAATGCTCCTACTCCTCGTGTTACGGTACTGCTCTAAAGCACCTTTATGCTTTTTTCTGTTTCATTATTACAAATCCATTTTCTGCCATCTGCAACTAGAGCAAGCAAAGCAGTAAGGTTTTATGATGACGAAGATATGCGTAATGCGTAGTCGTCGAGCAGATGCGTGAGGTATATGAGAAGAGAGATTTTCAGATCGACAAAAAAGAATGAGATGAAGCCAACAAAATGAAAAACGATCCGAAAAGGATCAGAATTCATTCATTCTAAACATAATACTCCAATATTATTTATGCCTTTCTCTTTTGTACCATTTTCGTACAAGTTTACTTTGTGCACCCTACTCGGCCTGTCCTTTCAGAAGCTGTCAAAACGCAGGGAGCTTGCCTGGTCCCATGCTGTCACATGGATGGAGATCCGAATTTGGAATTAATTCCATGAAGAGCGTTCAACGCAACTCTGAAGTTTGAACACTTTTTTCCAGGGAACAATGTAGTCATCGCGTATGCATGACATCAACATTCACACCGGTCCAGTGGTTCTAGGCTACCGTATGCACTACTCCTATTCGAGTATGGGAAAGGGATACATATAATGTACAATATATGCCGCAAAGTTGCTTACTACCAGACTGGAATTTACAATATCTATATTGCAGTCGAGAAGGAGAACCCCAGCCAGTCTCTCCAAAAAAATGCACGGTGGAAAGAGTGAGAGAGAGAGAGAAGGAGCCATGAGCCAGGGTGAAGCTACCCGCAACCGCAATAGTGTTCTATCGATCTATATTTCTCCGGCTCGGACCTCTCGTGCTGTGTCTGCCTACGGGTAATAACACTTCCATGATAAAATCTCGTTAACAATAACAGCACCTCCGAACATAACATTACGAACACATCGGAGAATATTATGCGCTCCCTTCTACTTTTACTTTAACCACTCCGCCAGTGTAAACTTCCAGTCGAGCCAGTGTGCTTCTCTCAGCAACGCGAATCAAAACAACCGTAGAGAGATTTCATAAATAAAAGAAGGAAATACAGCGTTTTTCCCCAGCTCCTTCTCCAGAAAAGAGAGAGAAAAATATCGACTGGAGAGAGCTCCTTAAGTTTTTTCCCTTCAGCAAAAAGCAGTGAACCGAGACGTTTAGTTCCACCGCAGCAAAAAATATATATCTGAAATAGGGAAAGCAGAGAGCTGCAATTGAGCATTATTAGTGTGCGTTTGCATACGAACGAACGCATCTTGGTTCGCCGCTCCAGAGGAGTATTGGAATCTTTGAGGTGGTGCGAGCAAAGGTTTTAACAATAACAAACAGAGAGAACTAGTGCGAAGAATAACGGGCTTCATTGTTCAACGGGATTGAAATGCTAACCAGAGAAGATACTCAAGCAGACGAGGATAGTGCGATCTTCTAGGTAAACGTTTAAAAAACACTTATGCAAATTAAAGTGTTTTGAGAGTAGTTAAAAAAGTCGTGTAGAGACGTGTCATTAGGCGAGTTCAAATTTTTTATGGTACATGCATACCGCAGACTTGTTGAAGTTGATAGTTTTTTTTGGCGTTGCCAGAACTCTGAAAGTGGGCCAAATTAACCGTTCATTGGCTTTTGCCACTCTACTCGTAATATTCTGTCACATTCCAAACCATGTGCACAGCACACTTTAATTACACAACCATAACTAACTTGAGAATATTATTACTCGTGCTCAAGAGGGTTGGAGATTATTTACTTTTTAAAATCTGGGAGTGAGTGGAACAACGCGTGTCTACATTACGCATAGCCTGATTTTAACATATAAAAGTCTGCAACTTACGCAAGTCGATGTACCCCAACGCTGTGCACTGCACACTCTCGTTCTTTTCTGGGCACAATTAGATGCTAGGGTGTGGTTCGATTAGATAATGGACACACAAGTGAAATTAGCAAGTTGAGAGATCTGCAAATTATATCCAATTCAACTTCTAAACTGTCTTGGTTGAAATATGAAAAAAGTGTGCAATATGCCTGGCTTCTGCAAATGCCGTGCTGTAATGGGATTTGTGAGGCTTGATGGGTACATGCAAATATACGACATGAATTCACTTGGGGTTTTCTTGCGCTAGAGCTGCGGCTACAAGATTTTCTGGAGATGTGTTTACTCTTTACGTGTGAAAAGTAGAGATCTCTCGCTTTTGTCAAAGTGCAAAATACATGGGCCCTAAGCAAAGTCAACTTTTTAGCTTGTGTCAATTAGCACAGAAGACGTTGGAAAAGCTACAGTAATATAATAATACTGACTCCGTTTACCGTTACCTTGCTTAAACTTTATTAGGTTCTAGCATTTACTTTATGAACTCGAGAATATCTACGGATACCTCAAATAATTAAATCGGTATTGTTGTGCGTACATCGCACAAGATCACACGCATGCTGCATATAGCTCAGCGCATTCAGAGTTTAAAATTTCATAAACCTCGCATTCTGGACTAAAGTTTGTCTACACATTATCCAACTCCAAAAGTAGAATTTAGAAAAGTTTATGCGGAAAGAGTAATATATTGTGCACTGTGCAGGACTATGAAACTTTGAAACCAAATTTTTTACCTTTTACCTGTTTACCTTTCATCTCATTTAGTTTTAATAGGGGTTCGGGGTTGCACTATGGATTTTAGCAAAGCAAGCTAACTTTCCCTAAAAATGTAAAACAAGAAAAGCTACACGAAAATACGAAATAGATACGTTGCGATCTCAATGATAGCATTTCCGACTGAACCTTTTGTTGGATTTGTTGGAGCGAAGAGCTTCCTGCATGCTAAATCACTAAAAGTGTCCAAGATTTCAGCGATAATTCTATACTCTAACAACATTCCTATTCCAAATATATTGAATGCAACTGACAACGTGATGTGATAACTGATCTTGTTGTCTTGTTCTCTGTGCGTTTACAGGTCCATTGACTGCACCACGTCAAAGTGTATAATTTCATGAAAAGTCTTTGTCTCTCATGCATGCACAAACACGTGGAAGGTGTAAGTGAAGCAACTTTGTGAATATTGAATTGACTGAAATAAACCGTCTACAATAACGCGGAAAGTACCTGCGAGTGGAATGTGCGTTATGTGTTCCCGACAAGATTCCTGCCATTGACTGACCGAAATTGAAAACCGTTCAAGTGTGCTTGTAAAAAAGACATATACTAATTTAAATTGATCCCAAGATGTCATTCCGTTACACCGAAGCGATTGTGTGTCGACTGCCGGATTGCCTTCCAGATAGCAACATTGACCTTCTCAAATGTAGAATAGAATTCGAAAACTTTGTAACGGTTTTGCGTGAAACTGGATTGGTGAGTGAAATACTTTGCTTGTATATACCATGTACCCTTCTCATTGTTGCCATTTTGTATTTTGTCATGTATTCGGCATGTAGTATTAATACAAGTCGCTGGATAAATTCATGGAATTCTTCATGTACCTCTACTCTACCCTTCTAACATAATATGCACTCCCATGAAATTTAGCCTAAAGGACTTAACGAAAAAACGTTGTTTCAAGGTCATATGAACCTATATACCTATAACACATGTTCCATGGCCACTCTTCCATCTATGCTATGCTTATTAGTGGACTGAATTTTCAGTTTACATGCAACATCAAACTTAAAAATTAATTTCTTAAATACCTTTGTTGTTTAAAAGGATGTGATAGAATTACCCCCGCCTGATGAGCCAGGTCAGTCGTCTTTCGTTGGAGATGTGTGCTTTATCGTGAATGGAATGGCTGTGATCAAACGCCCAAGACCGGACCAACTTGAGGTATACAACTTCCACTTCGTTGTGAACCTAACATGCAACTGCACATGTGCATACAGAAGATGTTTCTCTTTTATAACTCGTCTTCTGCAATTACTTGGGATGTGAGAACGAGAAGTCACAAAAACGTCTCGGTATAACCTTGATCAATTCACTTGTACACAGGTAACAACGATGATCCGGACTGTTTTGAGGAAGGAGTTAGACATCCCGGTGGTCGAAGTGGAAGACGATGGGGTGAAGCTGGAAGGAGCAGATATTCTCTTCACAGGTATTACTTAGCAGCACTCTGCTCTGCACATCGCTGGACAAAGCAGAATCTGGAAAAGCACACATGCAAACTTTTATGCGTAATATGTTCATGTATGATTTTTGTCCATTTTGACAGGTCGAGAGTTATTCGTTGGACTCAGTAATTATACTAACGAAGCCGGTGCCCTGTTCATGGCCAATGCATTTCCAGAATTTCCATGCAGTCCTATAAAGGTGATAAACCCAATCCAAAGCATTGGTAATTTCATGAGACTGTAATTCTCTCATATAGTCCTTAAAGGCAGATGTTAATAATCAAACACTTGCCGTTTACAGTTACCCGGCCGTAAACACTTGACACATTATGTGAATATGGCATCTCCTGAAGTCATGGCTGTTGGGGCTTGTAAAGATTCTCAAGATATTATCAAGGTAAAAGAAAAGGAGCAAACAAAATTGTTTGTACGAAGTGAAAATTCCAGTATTTAGGTGTGATGGGGCTTCCTTTGTATAATATCATGATTTTTATTTTTCACTTTTAGAGAATCGAAAGGAAAGCTTCTTACACATACGAAAAGATCACAATGACATCTCCAGAACATACACCAGTCATTCTGTCCGTAAATGGATCAATCATCCACTTTCCAGCAGAGGAGAAAATCTATGCAGACAAGTTGAGAATTATGGTGAAGAGAAACACGGAGTTAAATGAGTTGGGGAAAATGGATGTGAACTTTAGCCGTCTCGCTGTTCTCCTGAACAAGGCTCGGATCAAAAGCTTCGTATAGCAATTTATTATATAAGAAATTGATCGATGGCCATTTGTATTACCTGCTCGTGCTTGTATTCCATTTATAGGTTCTAATTAATTCTTAACTAATGCTTCATTAGTTTTATACATGAAAAGCGCTTCAAAGATTTTTTACACAATGCTTGCATTGGAAGATATATACATACTACTACAAAATACATATACTCGTTCCGTTTAATTTTATACGAAAATATTAATTTATTAGATTACTGGCCAGAAGCTATTTACTATTCGCTATCGTTTTTCGTTTCGTTTGAGAAAGTATAAATGCATTTACTGATATGAACATACCTGTAATAAAATGACTATAGATAGATACTCATAATCCGGGAACATAATAAACAATTTCATTGAGCAAAGCAAAATTCGGAAATCCAATTTATGAAATGCAACGGCGAAGCGCTCATAATGCACGAATACAATGAACCGAATATCCTATTCTTCCGTTACCAAAATAATATAAACGAAACTTATTTCACTAAGCATACAAATGTGACTTTTTACAGATATAGAAATTTGCAGCTGTAGTTTCAAACAACAAGGAAAATGTTGTTAATTTATATTCGTTTCAAATGATCATTGATCCTCAGCGAAGCGATATAATACTTATATTATGTTTGTGTCTTTAGTATGGAGTACGCAGAACAGAAGAAATCCCGTTGTTTAATGAACTGTTGTTTCCTTAAACAACAATGGTGATCCTATCGGAGCTAGCAAGTATATAAAAATCACGCATACGCAATGCGGACAGAGGCTATGCGTGTGACAATCAAATATTATAGAACAGACATACAAAATCAATCTACGAGGAAGATGATCATCCCATAAAAATCATGGGCAGAGATGGCCCACAAGGATAGATGCTATTGTAAGCTTCTCAGGAAAATGTGTCGGATCGGTTTTATTGCGAAGTTGAAGTTTTGATGTCTGAAGACGATACATATATAATTCCAATCGCCATACCGTTTGTGAGTTGTGAAACTGCAGGGAGCAATTTCATAGCTTGGGGCAATTGAATGAATCGAAACCTCGGGTGATACATCAGTTATTGGCTATAGTTGTCTTCCGTCCGTCGACCTTCTTCCTCCACTTCTCTAACACTCCCTTCTAATTCTATCATTGCCCGAAAATAGCACCCAACCAAGATGCAGCGTTTACAAATTATCAGTGTTTTTATTTCAATAATTGCTGGAGCATGTAGAGCCCAAGTCCAGAACGCGAATTTCAATCCGAATGGTATGCTGAACCGGCAGGGAGCGGGTGGAATCTCATTTGCGATTCCTGGGTTATCCCTACTCGCCGGTGGAAATGGTGCCGGTGGAAATTTCTTTGGACCGAGAACATTTACGCGTACATTAGTTTCCACAGGTAATTTTTGCAGATTTACTTGATTATCCATACTATCCAGTTGTCATTCTTTACTAATCTGTATACCCCCGTGTATTTTTTCAGTTAGCACAGTGACCACTCAATCGTTTCGAACCTGCACCACAGTCCCTGCTGGCTTAATGCCTTGTGTAGCAGGAGCAGGACGAAGAAGGCGTAATGCTCGTTTGGACGAGGAAAAGTTGTATGAAATACAAGCAACCCCATCGGTTCAACTCATTATTGGCTCCACAACCATCACTGATCCCTTTGCAGTAACCGAATATTTGGAGGCACACAAGCCTTCCTCCCAATCAGTGATTTATCCTCCAGGCGTGGACTTCAGTGAGAACGACAAAGTGAAAATGAATCCACGCCTGGGAGCTGTTATCGGAGAAACGACAGTTTTGTACCCGTCTCAAGACACCCCAGAAACGACAGCTTCCTTTTTGGAGGAGGAGACTTTCGCTGACGACTTTGGAGTAACCACTGAAACTCCATCATTTCAGGATGAGCAATCTTCTGATTTGGGTGGAACAACGCTAAATCCCGAACTCGAAGTGGAGGGGGATGAGAAAGCGAGAGTTGGATTTGGAGGAACAACCACCGTCACCACGATCATTAGGGTGACCAGCGTTGCCACAACATTGGCAACTGGTCCGTCGGCGACACTAACGGTGATGTATACTGGTTGCTCACCAAATGTTTTCCCTGTTTCAGGACTTGCTTGCGTCTAAGTCTATTGCCTAGTTGGATGGTGCCACAATATTAATTTTTGTTACAAATATCATACAAAACAAGTTGACAAAATATGTACTTATTTATTCCATTTTCATGTATGTAATAAAATTTATTTATTTGGAACTTCTGATGGTATATTCATTTTCATAAACAACTCATAATAATTTGCTCTGTCCTCCCGTTCCCGTCTTTGCAAACATAGGTCACATCAGCATCCATTGCATTGACACTGGACCATCAAACTGACGGAATTCATTTTGACTTCATTATAAGCGGATCAAACTAATCGTCCACGGTACATACACCTTCTTTGCGTTTGCGTTACAAATGGGAATGAAAACTACCAAACTATGCGTATACATAATCTTTCTTTTTTGCAATAATTCATTGGGTGCATACAAAAATCTCTCCGCAAACAAAAATGCTGTCTCAACAAAGAGATCGAGTATCGAGTATATGCAAACTGGTTGTATGTATACAGTTAACATGCCTCGTCTATATAATGTACCTTTAACTTACTACGCCTTACTTTTCTACATATGCATCCCCTTACATTTTAGGTCTACATGAACAAGCCTTGTGTATTCTCACTTCTCATTCTCACATTTACTTGTGTGCAGTGCACATGTAAAAAACACATTCAGCTCAGTATCTACACAGTACACAGCTTTGCAAGTAAACCTCTGATAATGAAGTGAAGTTGTATCTTTGTCCCCACACATATCCAATTCAACATACAAAAACCTACATCGTTATATGATACCTCTCTCTCGAAATTTCTCTCAAGTTCCTTCCCTATGGTAAAGTGTATGTGTATGGCTCAGAAAACAAGACGTATAAACTCAGAACTGCTCAGAACAGTTCCACATGCTTGAGCGTGTGTGTATTTCCTAAAAAAGTGTATGCTGTACAAGCAGGCTATATCTAAAACCAAAATTAAAAGTAACACATATTGATACTTATCGAGAGTCTTCTTCTTATTCTGCTTATATGTCCATTCAGACAAAGATAATACACACCTAAAGCCCTAAGTAAAGATTGTACATCGTATCGTCCATATAAGAATACACATACACACATATTTTTCTCTCAATAATATTGATCCTCAATACTTGTAGATAACGATACTGCAATAGTTTCCAGCAACGAAACGTGTCTTATTTTGTAAAAAAATCAATTTCGCCACATCGATCAGTTTCTCGCTAGCGTCAATAATACCACCAGGTAAGTTGAATTTCTAATTTTTTAGCTGCTATTTGTTGTGGTGTCAACATCTTGTTTGGGGTTGGTGTCAAGTGTCAACAAGCGTAACGCTTGACTCGTAAAAATGTAAACAAAAGTAATAAACCGGAAACAAAGACTAAACAAAAGGGTCTGTGTTTTGGGAGCCTTGGCTTGGTGTCATTTGTTCTACGTGTCGTAGTCGTAATTGTCAGTTGGAGTTTATTCGGACACTTGATTCATAATCCGTTGAAGGTATACTGTATGGCGTAATTTTGTTTTTTATTGCAACAGCTCTACATAACAATATAGGGAACGTCAAGTCTCAAGTGGAAATACGTATTACATTAGTCAAATTAGTCAAAATATTACATACCTCAATTAGTCATTTTTACGTTACATACTTTTATTCTGGGCATTACTAAAATATCTCGAACCAAGACGAGAACATTATCTCAGATTGTCAGAGATTATGATAAGAGTATAAAGGGAATCTATGGGGAAAATAAAATCGGGTAGTCAGTCAGTGTATAGTACAAGAGAAGAAACTGAAGGGGTTGTCAGGAGAAAGTTTTTTAGGGTGTAAGGGAGGACGAATTTCACAAATTAATCTTGCTCAATTTTTTAAAAATCTTTATATAGATAAATATTTATATCCCACCTCGAGGCGGAATACATCCTTGAATCTGATAGATACGTAGATTGCTGCTTCGCCAGTAAAAAAAGCTCAATTTCGACATGGACACTGATGTAGTTATTCTGCGCAAAAAGCCCCCAAAGGCTTCTGCCTTGAAAACGGAACAAGTAAGTAAAACTAATGCCATAAAGATAATTAATTTGGTAAGGCCTATTCAATATATGGCAAGTTTACAATTGTTAATGCGTCGTTGCTTATTTATAGGCGGTTAACACCGCACGAAGACAAGGGGTGTCGGTGGACACACAACAGAAATATGGAGCAGCGTCCAACAAGCATCCAGTGGCAAATGTAAACACCGCTAAGTTGGACAGGGAGACAGAAGAATTGAAACATGAGCATGTTAGCTTGGAAGTTGGGAAGCTTATCATGCAGGGCCGTCAGGCTAAAGGGATGTCTCAAAAGGACTTGGCGACTGTAAGGATTTATTTATACGGATATTGGTGAGGATTTTATTTGATTCTTGCATTTCTCAACTGAAATATATCCGTTATATACAATTTCAGAAAATCTGCGAAAAGCCACAGGTAGTCGGGGAGTACGAATCTGGCAAAGGCATCCCAAATCAGCAAGTTCTTGCGAAGATTGAGAGAGTAATTGGAATAAAATTACGTGGAAAAGACAAGGGACAGGTCGTAAAGCCCCCTGGGAAAAAGTGAATTCGTTTGATTCTGGCACTGATACAGGTTTCATCTTAAGCTAGAATGTTAATTTTGATTCACTAATCACCATTCCTATTGATCAAAAAGAACGTAACATGTCCATATTTTTACTTTTATGAAATCAGAAAGTAAATATCTTTAGAAAACATGTAGTAACGGTTATAGCAGAGGAGGTGTATCACAGTGTCGGTTTCAAATCTCACCTTTCTCGGGGGGCGCCTCGTGTGCAAGGCTGCTTATTCTAAAAAAGAATTATTATTGTCAAAAAGCAGCAGCCTAGTTTTTCTTACTTATGTAAACAAATCTTTTTTCTCAATATTAAAATGTTAATGCGTAACAATTCACGGAACGGGACCTTGATATCACTTGTAATTAATATGTCTTAATCTCTGCTAGATAAAAATCTTAACTGAATCAAAAGAAAAAAATAAAGTACAGATTGTGATACAGTTTCGTTTGGCGAGTTTGTGCAATCGTACATTCAATTATGACAAGGTTTTAAAATACGATCAAATTTCATGCTTTGTTTTCACGAGAATACTACTTCTGTGATATCGCCGTCACCAGAAAACGCCAAAAAGTCATCATGAACTGATAATAATAATATCTTGATTTTTATTGTAACTTGAATATTAGAAATAACCTCGACAAACCACCTGCTTCCATTTGCAGATAAAAATGCACGCTATAAAATCATAATTATACACATTAATCATGACGGAGTTTCAAAGTTTCTTCGGTGATCCCATCTTTAGTAACGATTTTCAGCAGAATTCCATCGCCAGTGTAAATATCACGCTCTGCAGCAGAGATGAATACATCCTTAATGATTCCCTTCGCTTTCTCCAAAGATAAGGGTTCTTCTGGCTTTATCTGCATGTTGAGATGTGCGATCTTTTCAAGAAAAATTATTGTAATTAGCACAACTCATTTTCATCAACAAATCACACCTAAAACGACAATGACGAATTCAGTTTTTTGCAATAATTACCTGGTTGTCTAACAATGGTTGCAATAATGCACCTGAAGATCCTCCGGCATGGAAGTTACCCTTTTCGCAATGGCCAACAGGATCATAGCTATAAATTA
Organism: Heteromurus nitidus; assembly: GCA_034687055.1. Classification (NCBI taxonomy): domain Eukaryota; kingdom Metazoa; phylum Arthropoda; class Collembola; order Entomobryomorpha; family Entomobryidae; genus Heteromurus; species Heteromurus nitidus. The sequence goes on along the minus strand of JAQFZW010000131.1, from coordinate 37,592 downwards.
CTCCTTTGTTGTCAGCATCAAGGCCAGCAACCACATTGGAGACGTAGTATGGGAAAAATCGACGACTGTACAGAATTGTGGACAGCATTTGTGCAACTGCTGCAGCAGACATATCCTTCTGATGCTCATGCTTGTACATCTACAAGTTCAGAAATAATTTGAAATTGTCATACATCGAAAACCCACAAGATATTTCTATCCTTAAAACAATACACTCAATACTAAAATCATTAAATAGAACACAAACCCATGTTCAATGTTTAAAAACTAACTAACCTTCATCCGCGCATCAATAAGACGAGTCATGCTCAGAACATCACACCAACATCCAGAACATCCCAAAATAGTTGATTTATTCAAAGGGTACAGTTTTGGCTGATCCCTTGTATAAATACTGTATCCAACGCTGAGCCTAGTATCGGAAGCAATCACTGCAAACCCATTTCCTGCTACCGCTACGATACTCCTACAAAGTTTAGCATACAACTTAAAATGAAAACCATTTGATTCGATGTTCGAGAAAAACAACTGCCGGACTGATATTTCAGTTAATACGGAAATATAGCTTACCCTCCATTATCGGTATAAGGCGAGAACTGACGCTCCATTGGTGCCTCCGAATACAGCTCAGAGTAGTTAAGCCCACCAGGTTTCATGAATGACATCATCGCCATTTTCCTTCAACCTGTAAAAGTAAATAAATTCAAAACAATATCAATATTACATACTATTAATTAATGTACTCTATTTTGTTGGCTTAACTGATGAAATTACAACGACCAATTACTGAAATTATTCTTTCCCATTTCATCTTAATGTTTTTTATTAAATAATTTTAAAACAAAACAATATGTTCGCTATTAAATTTCAAATTAGAACCTGAATAAATATATACTGCTCGTCACGTCGTCACGAGCTTACTTACTTGTGTAAATACACCGCAAATCTAACTGACGATCCAATTAAATGGAACTCTTCTTCCTTTTTATATCCCTTCGTTAATTCAAGTTATGGGATAAACCCAATTTCTAATTTTAATTAAACTTTAAAATAAACCCAATTCAACTTTTGCAACTTTGAACTTGTCAACTTTGGCAAGAGTTGTTTTCGTGTTTTGAGCCGATGCGGATGAGGTTCGCTGAAGATTTTGCTGTGTCAGATTCAGTTTACATTCACAACTTCATATTCCCCACCTCCAGCCGCACTCAATGGGACGGTGAGTGGACATACTTGGAAATGCGGGAAAATGATGTATTCAAGACGTCCACACGACCACCACAACACAACATTCACCATCCAGATTCGTCGGTGTTGTTTTCTAAACAAAATCAAATGCATTTTTAGTGCATTTCGTTTGTTGTGGTTGAGAAGTTAATTGTAAATGCACATTTTCAGGTCTCAATTATTGTTTCGATGCATTGCATAGTTTAATTGTAAAATAGTGAAATCTAGATTAATTATTTAAAACTTTGCTTGTTTGTTTGTTTTGTGCATGCTGGGGCTAAGGTCGTGACCGATTTGCCATTTATTTTTACAATTAAATTACTAAATTACCGGTTAGACTCGGGCGTTCGTGTATAAAATGACGCATTAAGTTTTAATTATGAAGTCTTTACTGTGGACTGTAATGTATCGTAACTATATTCAGCAATTAAGAGTGAATATTAAAGGTTGAAGGTAATGAATAATCAGAGGGTTTCTTGTTTCTTCTAATTTGTAATTGATGATTGATTAGATTTCACCCTTAAAACTGGACAGGACGCTTAAACGTGATTTGTAAAGTGGATTTCCACGTGTGACGTCTCAACACCTCGATTAGCTTGTGCAAAAAAATCTTGACAAGATGGTAAGTGTGCTGTAAGAAATTGACGAACCAGTATCAATAAAAATTATAGCAGCCAACAGATCAAACAGATGGATGGTCGTTAAATCGTGTAGTATATAAATGATCTAATTTGGCTTTGTTGCAGCTCTTCTACTCGTTTTTCAAGTCATTGATTGGGAAGGAAGTCGTGGTTGAACTGAAAAATGATCTTGCGTGAGTCTTTGCACTTAACTTCGTATGGACACCCTTATATATGCAATTCTGGCTTCAATTAAATTTGTTAACGTGTGCATTCTTCTATGTTCATCTCCAGAATTTGTGGGACGTTGCATTCGGTGGACCAGTATTTAAACCTGAAGTTAACAGAAATTAATGTAACAGATCCTGATAAATATCCACACATGGTAAAGCTCTAGATGATTCTATACCATAATCTGGAATTACTCTCCTTATGTGTTTGTTATCAAATCGGTATTTCTTTCTATGTTTTAGCTGTCAGTGAAAAATTGCTTCATTAGAGGATCTGTTATTCGATATGTTCAATTACCTGGGGACGAGGTCGACACGCAGCTCCTGCAAGATGCCACTAGGAAAGAATCCATGCATTCTAAACAGTAATCGTAATTTTGTTGACACAGGACAGTATATTTTTGATAATAATGTACCTTCTTTGGGTTGACGTAATCGTAGTGCTGGCATTAGTTGTACAAGTTTGTGCGAATAGATTTTCACGATTTCGCAGGGGCTTAATTTCTTTTTTCATCTCTAAATAGTTATACATTCTTTTGGTTAAGTTTGCTAACCTGTCTGGGTGTCACCCATTAGTTATACCTTTTGTATTTATATTTAATCATCAGAAGATGTCAAGAGGTACACTGTACACTCATGAATCACTAATGAATTCATCAATAGATGTGACTTCAAGAATTATTAATTCGTCACCAGGTTTTCAGGCGCATTTTCATCATTTTATGATGTTTGCGTTTATAAAATGTACACTTTCATAAAAATAAATACCAGTGTCGTGAATAGATTATAATGGACTCATATTCGAGTACTTTGGTGCTAATATTCATTAAAAGCATAATTCGCATGAATTTCTGCATAAAAATAACGGCCCATACCGAGTATTTAATTTAATTACCGTAAGATGCCATGATACTTTAAATCAACTAAAAATGCATAAAATATGCATACCTGCATATCTGTGCTTTGAAGTCCCAAACACCGCTCCACGTACCACACACATTAAAAAATTAAGCATCATTAAAACTTCTGTTATGCATGCACTCCGTTATGGATCTGTGGACTCCATCCTAATCCTAACTATTATGTCTCCTAAGTCCAATGGTTTGATCGTTTATCTACGATAGGACTTTTGACTGTAAATTGCATTTTGGATCTGCTTTGATGTACACACGCAGCAGACATGATGCGATCGCACATTCTGTGTGGTATATCAAGTATCCTCGCCTTGCAACATTCTGATCCCGTCATTTTTCACAATGAGAATGAAGCTTTTGTGTTGCAATGACCAAAATGCCAATATTGCATCTGATCGACAAAAATGACTGAAGCCCTGGATGATCACCAGTTTGAAAGGAAAAGGAAGGGGAAAAAAGCATTTGAGCTTGTTCTCCATTCTTCCTTCAGCCAAAATGTACAACACACACATAATCTCCACTTTCATATGTTCCTTTGCTGGATTGAAATTGAAAGTAAAGACGAAAAGCAAGCTCTGAGACACAACACCAGCATAATCATGCCGGATTTCACTTTGAACGGAATGTAATATGCGATACATGTGGCTTTGGAATATATTTTCTCCATCTCCTGGTCCCGGTTTGTGTATCTTTCGGATATAACTTCCCAAAAGCCATGACAAGAGGATCAAGATTCTGCTCCATATTGGAAAAAGGCTTTGCGTTGATGCGGTGAGCGGTGAAAGTCATGCATCCACTTTCTACTTGCTTCATTTTGTTGAAGCTGTTCTAAGAACACATTTTGAAGCTTGATACAGCTTTTTACCCTAACATCTTCCCAAACAGATATATGCTCACCCTATTTCTGTTTTTCGGTCCGTCATGTTTCATTTTTGAAAGGCAGACGTGGTCAGAAACTGAACTTCCTTGGAATTGGAGGAATTTGATGATTTTTAGTCGATACACGATACATATCCACTTCACCCTTGCCTTGTTTGGCAATGATTTCCTTCCAGTTCCTTGCCCAGGAATCTGAAGGGTGAATCCACACAAAATATCCAGGAACATTTTTGTGCGTACACTTGTCTTGTCACTGCAACTTGGAAAATGCATTGCAATCATGTCCACATGAAATGAAGAGATGCCGAGAGTCGGTAAGAATGACAGTATATGTCATGAAATCTTATTTTTCAAGTAACGTGTCACATTTTCCATCAACAAAATACAATACATATTACGAAGCAATTAAAGACGTTTATAAAGAATTTTGTTTTGTTTTAAATCCCTCATTTTCACGTTACTCATATTCATTCTTTCAATAAAACCATTGCAAACAAAATTATATGCAAAGAGCTGAATTGCAGTAATTTAAGTAATAACATATCCGTTATCTTATAGTATTGATATCATTTTGTTAAAGGTAAAATACTGAAATCGAAAATATAAGAGAGTGATACCCTTTTTTATATAAATCTCTTAAGTGCAATTTCCCATGAATATTACAAGTTTTATACATATTATTATTATGTGACTAGTATTTCCGATAAGCTATATATAATAAGATGGAGGGGCTGATTGGGATGGTGGATTTGTGGTGGTCTGGCTGCGATTACTGGTTAAAAATTTGACTAGAATTTAATAGATCCTTTCGTTACTGACTATAGCAAGCATATTTGTATAGCATTTTCTGTGATGCAAATATTCTCTAGCAAATCTACGTTAATGATAGTTACATAAATGAGTAAAAACCATGTAGCTGTATAAACTTACTCTTAAAAAGTAGAGCTAAATATGAACAAAAGTGTACACAATGTTCTCATTCACATAATTTTTTTGCCTTTATCGCGACGATTTCAAGTTTCAAGGGTCACTAAAGTATGAGTTCTGCATAAGATAGAGTTTGTCAATGGGATTGATCTGACTGTAGGAAGGCAAGAGTTCTGATGAGTTGTTGGGAGTGGGATGATGATGGTGGTGGCTGTGATGGCTGGAGGGATTGTTACTCTCCAAGTTGTGCAACTCTGGACCTGAGTCATCCATTGGATCGAGTCCTGTGCTGTCGTCGAGTGAAAGCTCCGAGCTACAGAAACTTTCCGCTAGTGTAAATAAAGAAACATGGAGAATGAGTATATATGCTCTCGGTTAGTTTTCTTTGCATTGTACAGCACATCCTTTTGGATGGAATGAACTGTGGCGAAGATGCTGGAGAACTGGAGAAAGTCAATTTTGTTGTATTTTTTGTATGCATGCATGATTATATACCTTCTGGGGAGTAGGGCATGTTTGGATTGAGAGGCTGTGATCCTGAAGGTGTAAATGGATCGTCTGACTGGCCTTCAAAGTAATGTCCTGATGGCTCCGAAGAGGATGTATCACTTTTGTGCTTTTCATCTTTGTCTTTCGACGAGTCTTTGTCTCCCTTTGTGTCCGAGTCCTGTTTCGCCTTCCTTTGTAACTTTTTCATTTTCGCTCGCTGATTTTGAAACCATACTTGAACGACGCGGACACTCAAACCTGTCTCTTTTGCGAGTGCCTCTCTCACCTGAACAAAGATTGCACATATCCGTAAAAAATCATATATTATTATTATCCAAACACTAAAGTTGTAGATCCCTAGAACAACAAAGTCATATAAAGTCATACCTTTCGACAAGGCTTTGGACTGATTTCAAAAGAGGCTTTGAATTGCCGACGCTGAGCAGATGTGAGGATTGTCCTGGGTCTCTTTGGCCCTCGTCTCCCGTCCCTGGGTCGACTATTCTCATCACCAATCATGTCATCACTACCTACATACACAAATGACATGACATTTTCGATTATTCACCAAAAGTGTATACACATTACGCGATAACGTGAATAAAGCTTAACTGATTTTATCTTGTCATGTGATCTTTAGCTCAAAATGTGGCAAACCGCCCACTTCCAGATGTGGAGGTTTTACCCATTTCCCCAGTCTAGATTATTTGATTTGATATCGAACTTGTTGACACGCGAGATACGCAATCAATCAAAATTCTCACCAAAATGTTCTACGCAGAGATTTTTATTGAATCACATGAATAAACGATTATGCATGCGATTATTCATCTTACGAGGTTACTTCAAGGTTGTATTGCATGACCAAACGTGATGAAAACAAGTTAAAAACATAGCTTGCTTTTGCATGCATGTTCTCTTTTTGTGTTTGGATTAAGTACTTGTGCAATTGAACCCGTCGTTTTCCGAGAACGAGGATATTTTGTAAAAAAAAAAATAATAATTCGAGTAATTCGACTTTAAAATATATATATTACCTCTAGGACTGCTGGGCTGCAGATGGTACAACTCTTTCTCGAAATCGGCACGACAATACACCTGTGTTCCTCGAAGGATGAACTGCTCTCCTTTTTGAAGCGGTGAGAGGCAAGCCGTACATACAAAGCACGCTAGGTGAAAAACTTGAGACTGAAAGAAAATCGAGAATGAGAAAATCAATTCAGTATTTTAATGATAATTGGAGAAATTCATTAAAGTATTAATATTAAGGCCAGGTTTTAACGTGTAAATCATTTGTTATATCGAATTCTTAAAATTGTCTTAAATGGGAGACAGAAAACGTGAAATCACAACAAAATTACAATATTTAATGTGAATTTAGTTGCGCTTAACATAGATTAATTAATTATTTCGATGAAAAATCTGTTTCAAAGCGATTCCTAAAGAAAATACACTTGCAGAATGAGTTTTCTGTATAAATCTCATGTTGCCCCGAAGGGGAGCTTTTCCGCAGATTTGGACAAGTTTTGGACAAAAGAACTTGAGATTTGTATAAATACGCTACGAATTCTACAAATTCACTATTTATTCCTGATACAAAGCATTAAGTCGACACTGTATATATATCCCTTTGAAAATTGTAAATCATTTTCAACGGAGACCCTATTTCCGCAGCTTATGGATAATCCGAAAACATCGTTTATATAGCTTAAAGAGTCCACATATGTTTGCATTACGACGAATGAAAAAGTCGTCAAGAATCCATTTCAAGGGCATTTTGTGTGCACTCTGAATCAAATAAAAAGTAAATATTTGTCTAGTACTGCTTATGGATAATACTTTCCAAATGTGTGAGCACATTACAAAGCACCGATTTAGCGGAGTTTCACGAAAAAACGATTTTGAAGATTTGTCGATTTTATGATGGCATTTTAGGGTCGATTGTGGGTATCAAAAATAAATCTTCTCGTGATAATAATGTAACTCTTGCCGTACGTGTAAAAATGAAGCCAAAATATCCTGACAAAATAAATGGCATATGGAAAGTCGGAAGATGACAGCAAATATTCATATTATAGGTACTTACAGCAGCTCTCATCACAAGCTCTTGAGGGAGAACTCGTTCTCCACACCGAGAACATTTAACGCCAAATATTCTGTCGTAGTCGTGCTTACAGTAAAGTTTCGAATTTCTCCAGTAGCACGAGTGAGTTAGTGGACATCTGCAGATGCAACATGTTAAGCAGTCTTCGTGCCAAGGTGTATCACCAACTTTGAGAAGCCATCGATCACGTATTTTTTGTCCACAGCCTTCACAAATGTCGCCTCTAGAATGGACTGGATCTGCAAATAATAATGTTCATTCAATGAGTTGTACGAAATATTTACATGAAATTAGAGAAAGTTTCGTGTTCGGAAGGGAAAGCTATAAGAAGAAACCCAACATAAGCCAATTACACCTGTCGAAGTAAGTATTGAGTACATGAGTTCTAGAAAGCTTTCAGTGGTTTAGTACCCGAATCATGCTTACGCTTATTGAAAATAATTGAAACGTAAAAGTCTTGTTAACGAAATTTGATGGAACAAGCTCTCAATCTTGTATTAATTAGTTCGCTTATCTCAGTCTCAGATTCGTTTCTGGTGTGATTTTGGTTTCACAACAAAATTCACCTTCCAGAATTAAGTTCGGAAGTGAAAGTTGAATTGTATCCGATTTTTTATAGATATATCTTATACTCCAAAGTCAAGACTATTAAAAGTTGAAGCAAAATTAATAAGTACTTTGACTTTTGAATTATGGACAACCCAAATACTTTGACTGGTTTGCATTTACAGTTTCAAACAAAACTTTCTCCGATTTCCCATTAGTATGAAGAAAGATCAACGCAAACTAAAAACTAGGTGAGATTGTTACATTCATATTTCAAATAATTATGTAGTTTAAGTAAAAGTGATTTGTTCATTACCGAATCGCTTACCAGCGGGATCCGTATCCTTAATTGAATCCTTAAACTCTAACATTATATTTTTCAAATTCTTTGTAAATCTTTGGAATAGACTCCGTGAAAGTCCTCAAAACTTCTATTTTCTCCAATAAGCTCGACAAATTATAAAAAATTTTACCACATGAATTTCACGTCAATTACTTCACACCACACGTGTATAAACATTATATTTCCTATTCACACTCCGAAAGACACAAATTAGGTATGCATGCGAGTGGAACTCTCTCTATAGTTAGACGATATATAATTACAGGGTTTGCCACAGAGTGTAACAGCACTTGACACGAAATCGCATGCCTCTTTCGTACAACCACCACCACGTGGTAATTTAAACTCTCTCTCTCTCTGCAATTTGGGATAATTATCAGACACTTGTTCACTCTATAATTTTCACCACTTTCCTTCCTCACAAATGGCCAACAAGTGATGATGAGAAGGAGAAAACCCCCAATTTTTATTATGCTAATGACTTGACAGTTTGCGTTTCAACTTCCGCGTCAAACTTTCTCCTCGTCAAAGTGTGTACATGTTTTTTCTTCTGTCGTCTGCAGCACTAATTACACGAGGAGTCATTAGGGGACCAGCATCAGTATTGCAATGAGAGTGAATCTTGTTGCACAGTCAAGTTTTTCTCGTGTCGACGAAAAGGAAGAGAGAGAGAGAGAAAACTTTCAACATGAGAGTAAACTTCATTTTCTCTTTTTCCACTGAGGAACACACACACACACACATATATATCCACATAACATAATATTGTACTCGTATGACTGGTGTGTGTGTCTGGTGTGCTGCTGTTGCGTTTTTAAACAAAGAGAATATCCAAGGGTTTTAGTAAAAGCTCACATATTATATACACAGATTCGGTTCTCAAACTCCAACCCAAAAAAAACTCCTCTTCCTCACTCACAGCATATTGTCAATAGGATGAGGATGAGAGTGGGCACGTACTACGTACTTTATAACTGAGAACATCATCGTATCGTCTAGCGGACCAAGGGGAAAAAAGTATGTATGGTGTATGGATGGTGAGCTGGGATCAAAAGCATATATAGGCTATGCGATATACCCTCCAAAAGAGAAAAGAATCCGAGAAAGGGGGAAAAGAAGGCAGGATTTTTCATCCTCGCTTTGCTCTCCTCTGAAAAATAAAACTTTTTTCTCTCTCTCTGACATTACCAAAAAAACGGAATAGAGCAAGGAAATATACATGTACCGCAAGTGTAATACGAGAGTGAATATATAAAAGCATATCCACTATAAGAAAACAGTGGAGAGAAGGATGGACCTTTTCCATATCCAGACTAGACCATCGTCATGATATGTTATAAAGCTTTCTCCCTTGGTTCTTGGTTTCATTCCAAAAAAAAGTGTACATATATTTTTTCTATATGTGTACTCGTACAGTTCAGTAGGGAGAACGATGATCCTCCGATCAGGTTTTTTATGCTTCAATCTCGTACTTACATTTCCATATTGCATGTGTGTATCTGAGTTGGTATATGGTATTTGAGCGAGGAATTTTCTCTCTCTCTCTTCTCCGAAGAATCATCATGCGTGGACCAAGTGAGAGTTCCCTCCCAGCTTGAGTTTCAGTCCGCCCTTGCCGGCTTGTCATTTGTTACTTCAGCCTCCTTCACTGAAACTTTCCCTATTCATCGCTTTCCTATACATATCGCAGTATATGTTAGAAATATGTACCATATTCTTTCTTTCGCTTTTTTCTCTCTTGCTCACCAAGTATCCAACATTGTATTGCGTGCTGCGATGTGGAGAGTATAAGAAAGGAGAGAGGGAGAGAGAGAAAATGTAGCTCTGAGTTGGATGGAGAGCAGAGAAGGGAGACGGTGTGAGAGATATCCGCACACATACTCTTTTCTTTCTTGGGATTTCCATTTTTAAGAAGTATAAGTTTGTGTTTCGAATTCGAATACTTTTTTTACTATAATTAACTGCTTGTTTAGTATAAAACTTACTTTTTGTTATTAGATTTTAGAGAAGTCGTGAAGTTAGTTAGTGCATGAGTTTTGCATGAATAAATAGTACATATGTTCTACTTTATTTATATAGGATAGACTCTTGCTGCTCATTTGCTTCGTCATAAACTCATCATAAATACACGCATACTAACCATCTATACATCCTATTTTGAGTATATGTCAACGTAGTAATCGGCACGTGTACACAGGTAATAGTAGAAAATTATTCCAGTTGTTGGATTGAATACGTAACATGTCGTTTTTAAAAAATATTGAAAATAAGATGTCACAATTTGTACTCAGATTGCACTGCTCTTTCATCGTAGGATAATAATGGGAACGTGCTAACAATTCTGGAATAAAAACTACAGAAAATAATCCTTATATATTTAAGTATATAGGAGTTTAGTAAATAGCCATTCGTTATCCAGTTGATTTATTAGCTTTCACACAAATAGATTTCCACTTAAGAAACTTTAAAATTCCTTGATGAAATCATCAATCCAAAGCCCAGTCATGCATGACTTAGCAAAACGATAAATGTTCCATTATTCTCCTGTTTGCTGTGCTAAATGGCTAGGAAGGAAAGGGTTGAAATGAGACAAAATGGACATTTGGGAAATGCAATGAAGCCTCTAATGATTCGGGCCAACTCATGATGATCATATTAATGAGAGAAACTACACACATATTATCACTTCCCCCTTGCATTCATTTTTTTCCAGCAAACTACTACGAGCACCCATCCCATTTCAATCCGTCCCTATAAAAGTAAGAAAAGTGGAGAGTCGAGGTGTCAGATCTCTTATATCTAATCTGACACTGAAGTCGGCTTACAGAAAACAAACATGTTATATATACCTTATATATACTTCATGGTAGAGTCCACACAGCACAACTCGCAACTGCACAACCCTCCGTAATAAAACAGGAGCAAAAAGCTTTTGAGAGAGAGAGAGGGGGCAAAAAATTGTATGCAAGTTTGTAAAAGGACTTTTTCAACTTGGAGATATAATGCATACGTGGTTTCCCCAAATAAGAAGAGGGCTGCTCTTATGCATAAAAGTTTAGGGGTATCAAATATGCTTCCTCATATTAATCCACGACTTCTGCTCCTACTTCATCGCCATGTGATTACCCATATCCGTATCACTTTACTACTTCCCTTTTTCTCTCTCTCTCCGTTCCATTCTTTTTTTCTGTCTCTCTCTCTCTCTCTCTTTTACAATAACCACACAAATGTGTGCATCCAGTTTATACTGGAGAGCAAAAGGAGACTGGAGAAAAAAAAGAGAATATTATACAATCTGGCATCATCAGGCTGAGAGAGAAGGACACATATTGTACATATCGATTATTATTATGATCATGAAAATCGTGAAATCGGCCACACGTGTTGCTGCTCATGCATTCTCTTATTCTATTATTTCACTCTCTCCTTTCTTTCTTTTAGTCCCTTTGCCGATAATATTCATTTATTCACTTACTCATTTAGTTTCGTCCATATGCATTCGTGCATACATAAAAAAGAAGAATATAATAATACGCTGCGTTTGAAAAGAGCGAGATCTCTTTGTATTCAAGTACATGTGTACAGAAAAATAATTAATACAACTATCAACCATCAATAAATTTTGGTTTGATAAATTGAGTCATGTTCGTGTGTCCTTCGTATATGTACTCTCAAAAGCTGGCCTACACTTGCAGCCGAACAAAAATCCAAACTTTGTCTGAAGTCTGAATCAATGTATAAAAAAGTGGCTTTGAATTGAATGGAAATGGTCTCCAACTTTAAACATTGTGGTGAAGTTGTAGAGATCCATATATGAATGCTTTCCTTTATTTGTAAATTATTGTGATTTTTTATGCATTTCTGAATGGGACACGTCACTTTTGGCAAAAAGTGAGAAAGGGATTGAAAATCCCTGAAGAATACACAGTGACACAAAGAAATGGAGAAAATATGAATGTTGGTGATTTGTCGACCATAAAAGTGGAGTACACCTGACTCCAATGTTCCGTACTTGTTTTTATTATGCTTTGTTATATAATATTTTTTTATAAAATGGTTTGGGCGCTTTAGGGTGGAAGCTATATGGGTTATATGTTTGTGAGGAACAACTGGAACCCCTTTCTGAGTTTGGAACGTGCCATCATAAAAACAACAACGCAACAAGATGCACTCGGTGTGGCAAATTAATTTCAAGGCATGACGAAGCAATTTCAATTTTATGCTTCTAACTATCCGGAAAAATTATATGTATATGTGCTTTGTTGACAGTGAAATGGGACATGCATGTGCAAATGCACACACACACATTATGCAGACATCAGAGTGTCATTTTACAAGCCCGAATTGGAGAATGTATGTATGTATGAAAACTGCAAGTCAAGAATGAATGCACCTAACTCGCAATTTTCCACAAGTGACAGGAAAAAGTCCATCTGTCCTTACCTAATCATCGTGACATTGCGTAAATGTGTCATTGCTTGCCTAATGTATTGGGGTGTATCTCATTCAACATAAAAATTTGTCTTGGTCTTTATGCAAACGTAAATATATGAAAGTTTTTCAAGCGATGAAGTTTGCCATTCAAGTGGATTTGTTGAATAACATGTGGCCTTGTAAACGACATCCTGCATGTAATACGGTCAGCAAAGCAAATCAAAATATAACATTTTAAAGGGTTTGTCCTTTTCTTTTCAAAAGGAACATATGGATATTTGTCAGTGGGATATACAGTACAGTGGTCAATTCAATGGGTCCTAATTCATTTAAAATAACTTTTGGAAATTTCTAACGTTCCAAAATAGTGCATTCAAAATTTGTCCACTTTCAGTAGGTTTTAATGGACTATGAACTCCACAAAACGTTCCACCTTTTAATTAACTTTAAAGCTACTTTAGATCTTGGCTTAGAATTGAACGCGGGAGAAGAACAGCGTCTAACCTGTGGTACATGGTAGATATTATAATATTTTAATAACTTTATAAATGGATGTAAAGTAGCGCTACAGGAAGCCCAAAGGTAACAATTTACCTCGTGATGATATCAATCAAGTCCAGTCGAAGCGTGACAAATTAAATTGAATTAAATGTTGCACAAAGATTCTTTCCGAGTAATTTGTCTCTATTTAAATGAATAATGCTCTGCAGGTTGACGTTGACATAAGATTGTTAGGGTACGCATATCCTTCTACTTTGAATTCTTAGAAACACAAAGTGCTTATATTTGCAAAATAATCTTAGAGAAATTAGGGTTAATATTAACTACGGATTCTGCTTATACAAACCTCGAGGATGTTTGTCTCTTGCACAATTTAAAACGTGTGGAATTGCTTATGAAACATAAAATGGGCTGAGCCTTTTTTAATTAAAATTATAAATTAAAATCGTTTAGTCTCTTTCTAATTAAGGGTGACTGTCAGCATCGTCTCTGATTTCACAACCCTTGTCTTAAAGGTGCTCTTCTACTTATCCAGTTCTTCTTTAGTTGAGAAAGTCATGTCAAAGTCAACCCCTCAGCAAAATGAGGAACAAACAGGCACTCAAACCCATATTCAGAACGCGATGCGATGCTTACACAAAGGACAGGGTTAGAACATGTTTCATACTTTCTTTCATCGTCATAATCTGTAGCCGTCAGAGGTACTGTTTTCCAAACAGAAAAATGTGACTGTCTAAAATGCAAAGTAGAAATTTCCCTTCTGCATTTTTCCTTCAAACATTATTTTTCATTATAATAATCTGCTTACAAGACAGAGCACACTGAGAAATGTCATCTTACATGAGACGGAATTGAGTCTCGAACAGAAAAGTTGGGGTGCCTCTCTGAATGAAAGGGAGGAGGAAAAGGGAAAAAATCTCGTTGATGAAACGGTATTTATTATTTGATGTCCCTAAGCCAGCCGTGTAGCATAGAAGAAGATTTGGGTGGATACAAAATTAATGTTTGCTTTTTCCCTTGTTGATTTTTCTATGAAATGTTCTGAAGCAAGCAAAGTGTAATATACAATCGAGATTTTTTTGTACAACTTGGCGAAGCATACAAACCGTTTTTATTACTTTCAGCTTCAACTTATTCCATGTTGCTCCTCATCAAGGAAGTCTGCTATGAATGCTATGATTTTGCCTAAAACCTTCCTTTACGTAGTCTTTACATTTCGTCAAGATTATTTGCTAAATCGTATGCTCTTCTCGTGTAATATGCATTGAAAAATAAAACAAAAATCTCAGAAATACTTGGATCTCGCAACAAAGTCATTTACAAGTTTTGGAGCACGGCCCCTTTTCCGGATATTGAAGGTGCTAATTTGACAACATTTTTTTCCTCTGCCCTCGTTTGTATCACGCATTTTCTTCAACAGTCCCAAATTATTGTTATTCTAGTGAAAAATGTCATTACTACTTTCCATTTTTCAAGATAAACTCGAATTTTGCATGACATTTTAATAAAAGAAGTTTATCGCTCAAGACTCAAAGGATATTGCATGCAACATGCATGTAAAACCCGGCACATATTCTATTTATTTATCCGTGTGTTAGCTCTGATTTGTGATAATGCCAGGGTGGATAAATCCTTCTTTTTTTCAAAATCTCTTCTTGATCGTTAACTGTTAATGACGATGATGTGTGATTTGCATGGCATGCATATGCATGTGCGAGCAATAAAGGAGGACGCGTGTGTCTCCAGGAAAAATACCCTTGTTTTTATCAAACAAACCCACTAAATATTGCCTGTATCAATGCTAAAACCAGTAAATGAAGCTCGACAGCGACAGGAGCCTTTATGTGAATCGATTCACGCTACTGCCACCACCTCCGCCTCTCTCTCTCTCTCTCGTGATTCTAGATACTCCCTAAGGATGTGCAATTACCCAAAGGTTTTCCACACCGACCACCATGGGGGGTCACACAACGAAACATATATATTTTCTATGAATAGAGAGAGAGGCGACAGAGATTTTTGGAGATTGAGAGAGAGACAAGAGGCACAAGGGAATATAGAGAGAAGGGTCGCCGGTCGCCGTGCGCATGGTCATTTGCCAGTCACGCGTCACCCAGTCAATGAATGTTTACATTGTATCTTATTTTTCAATCAGAAGGCTATCTGTTGATGGTCCGTATCCCACGGACCTTCCGCTAGCAATCAACAGTCAACATACATACGAGTAAAATATGCCATCCTTTTTTCTTTCTCCTCTTTAAATATCTAAAAGTTAAGACATAACCCATGAAAACGAGGGGATGCATGTCTCGTGGCTTGTTCATCCATTGTATTTTGCCCAGAAGCACAGCAACTACCCATATATTTCTTCATTTATTTGTAACTGCTTTGTACTTGCCTACTTTACCTTGTCAGTCGAGAAAAAATATATCATGAAATCCTTTTCCTGGCTTGGTTGTTTGATTGTTACTGTGAAAGGAAATTATGCGGAAAAGTGTGAGAAGAGAGCCAACTCCTATTGATACTTATACTAATGGGGAGCGTGTGGGGCAATCCTATTGCGATAGTAGACACCAGTCTCGATTAAGATTTACAGTGGGAGGAAGTGGTGTGCAGTCACACGGATAAACTTTTACAAATACCGACAAAGGATTAGATCTACATATTTTATCGGGGAATATATAAGCAAAGCTTTGATAGATAACGTTTTGATATTTGTATATCAACAGAATACTGGCGAGCACCGAGCACACACACGTTGATCTCTCGAAGGTAGTTTAACCATGGACAAAAAAGCTATATCAGTGTTAGCATTGTTGAACTAACGTTGTTGCTATATCCTCATCTTCGCTTCTCGAATTTGTACAGAAATAACCCTCCTCTGCTTTCCTGTAATAAAAGTGTTGTGAATGTGTGTATTTGTTTATTATCCCGAATCTCCGTACAAACTTGAGTTTAATACAAAAACGCGGTGACGCAAGCCCTTCGTTTGCATGAGAGAATATCGAGATGAGAAAACTGGAAGGAGGAAAGGAGTGAGATAATAGCCGTGGGCTAGTGGATTTATTTTCATATCAAACCCAGTGAACAAAGCTTTCTTTCTACTGAGTTGAGTAGGCAGTCACATCAAAATGTAAAAATCTATATGATTTTGAACAACCTGAGTAAAGTGTGCTTTGTTCTTTCTTTGTCATGTATTTTGCGCAACTCTCTCTCTCTCTGATCTCCTTTTCATTTATTATTGTTAGCTCAGCAGAGCAGGGATTTTTTTCACGAGTGAAACTCTGAGAGATATGATATTTTGAGGAGTAAAAAGATATTTTTTCCCTGGGCTTTCCGTTTTCTTTGAAGTGCACTGGTGTAATAACAACGTACACACGACACGGCAACCGTCCTCCTCTCCTCCGCTCTGATGA
Source organism: Heteromurus nitidus (assembly GCA_034687055.1). Taxonomy (NCBI): domain Eukaryota; kingdom Metazoa; phylum Arthropoda; class Collembola; order Entomobryomorpha; family Entomobryidae; genus Heteromurus; species Heteromurus nitidus. The sequence continues at coordinate 20,965 of JAQFZW010000131.1, read as the reverse complement.
AGATCACAAAAGAAAGTGTGTGCGATATAGATGGATTCAAATGTTATTGCTTTTATGGAGCTTTCATAAAGAAAGACGAAAGCAATAAAGTGAGAGAGCCCTTTTCCCATTCTACGCCTTCTCCCATTTGCGCTCACCTTCCCTTCTCTCTCGTAATCGTAATCACTTCTTTCCCTTGCAGGATTTTCATACGGGGAATATTTGATGATCATGAAAAGGAGATGAGATGAAAGAAACAATAATAATAACATTGAGCAATATATGTACGTATGATGTTTGAAGTACGCTATGGAGCAGGGATCTTCATTGTTGTTTGGTGATGATGGTTGCTTGCCTTCGCTGTGTGCTTTCTTCAAGTTAGAAATAATACCGTCAAGTAAGCAATATTCCCGAATTACTTACACCCGTCCAGTCAAAAGACAAAAGGTTCCTTTGATTTACGTTCTTGTGCACCTTATGAAGATACAAAGTAGCTTGAATGTGAGTAAAAGACTCACATACCATGTATACTGTGACTCTTACATTTGTGCTGCGTTATCATCATCTTCCCGTGTTTTCCCCTGTCGAATTAATCTGTATAAAAATTTGAGAGCAGCTTAAATGTTGGGTGATGCTGCACCTTGGTACAAACTCTGTTTAAATTGAGATGGGATATATATGCCCGCTTTACTTCAGCGTATTCATAAGCAAAAATCTAACAATTGCTATATTTATAGAGATAAAATTGGGAAGCATCGTCCTGAAGGCATCATCTATGCAGGCGGTCGGAAAGGAAAAAGCAGCCTTCGTGATAGGTGGAAGGTGCAAACTGGGAAACGGTGAATGATGTATCGTATAAAACCTCAACACTTTGCGGTTGTTTTAATGCTCAAAAGAAGACTTTCACCATTTCACCGGACTCGCCACATCAGTAAAAGGATTGTGTGGTGTGGGTTAGAGTGGAACGTGATAATAATAGGCTTGCAGCAGGTACCACACATACTTGTAATTACAGAGTTTGGAACTACTAATCAAATCCGCTTATCCTGATGTTCCATCACAACCTCAGTGAACAGACATGTATTACAAACGGTGTTTTTTTGCTTTTACTCTGCTCTCTTTTTTTAAAAATACGCCTAGATTTCGAATTACTTGGAAATTGTTAATCAAAGAAAAAATCGATGAAAATGCTATACTAAACGTATTTGAATTGAGAATTGAGAGTTCGCGATGAAAATACCTGCATGTCCGTGCTTTATACCATAGTCGATGGAAAAATAACGCCATGAAGAACAACTAGCAAGCTCGTGATAGTCATCGTATTATTTTTCTTCTCTCTTCTTTTCCCCAAGTGTTCTAATTTTTCGATCGCATCGTATTCACAACTCCCAAGTCATCGCCATTCTCATCCTCTCCAACTTTCCGAATGTTTTGTGTATGCACAAAGGCTAAAAACTTGAAGTTGGACGGATCTTCACAGGAAAAAAATCTTCCTTTCGCTTTATATAGAAATCTGAGGAATAAGCAGAAAGCTAAAGAAAAAGAATGGGAAGAGAGTGTGTAGTGTGTGCACTCGTGAAAAAAGGGGAGAAAAAACTGCTTGAATCTTTCTGCTACAAAAGAATTGCTGTCATATCGTATATCCATCCCTCCGCTTACTTTCACATTTCTTCTCTTAGATTTCTCGACGAAGTAACGTACATACATACATGAGCCTAAATAGAAAATCATAGGAGGGCATCTTACTTACCAATGCTTATGTTTATGCAATATGTATGTACATACATTTATAAAATATACATGTTATATATAAGTATTAACTACATATATTAGTAAAACCAACCAGAACATATTGAATTGTATACTTTGAGGACATTGCGAGATGCTGGAATTTTTTAAATTTCTATTTTATATAAAATGGGTATCTGATCAACAGATCAAAAGTGAAATTAATCTGATCCAAAATAGTTTTGTTTGTCAAAAAGCGTTTATGAGAAGAAAAAGAAACGTGCACTGGTTGTTTTGTTTATGATATATTCCAGCTTGATATATATCGAAAAGTAAAACCAATGCAGAGTGGAAGTCGGCAAGTAGCATATTGTGTGTTATTCCATGCTCCCCCAAATTTCTTGAGCTGACAATGTGACAAGGGAGAATGCGACGATTGTTTCGATCAGGGTCTAAAAAGAAGTATCAAGGCACAAAGGAAAGGGGACATGGTTTTTTGAAGATTTTTTATATATCTATTCGAGCTTGAAACAGATTTTGAGTTGACGACGTCTGCTACTGCTGTGTGCATGAATGCATCCTACCAGCGGAAAAGAAGACACAAGGAATGTATGTATGCGACACAAGGAATCTTACGTAGCAAAAACTACACCAACAGCCCTACGCTTATCTGATGTTAAGGTCGTCCTCATCCTCATCATTCTCGAATGGAGTTTCGGTGTGAAGTGAATCCACATTCTCGACGTGTGCACTCCTCGTATACGTTTGTTTGGCTTAGTTTTATGCACTGCACTGGCGAGGCATGAACGAATACGAGACTGCGAATGAGGAAAAAAGAGGCTTTCACTGTTTCCAACTCCCTCATCTCTTCCCACTTTCGCCTTTTCCTTTTATCCCAGGCGAGCCCGAGAGAGAGAGGAAAGAGGAGAGCAATAAGAAAGAGGAGGAAAGTGGCATCTTGTGCGTAATTTATCGCTCGTGAGCTGGAAGACGGAGGAATTTTGTGGAGGCATTATTTCTCGATATTTCACATGCTTCCTTGTGTATATGCATATATCACTCTCTTCCCATTTCACGTAGGAATATTTGAGGAGTGAAAGCAAGGGAAAACATTATTTTCACTTCACATAAACTCTCCTCACATACTAACGTGGTGTAATGTAATATGCATTATCATTATTATTATTACCCATCTCTCTGCACACACATGTAGATATACCATATAAATATAACAAGTATATCCGGAAAAGATCCCTATTTAAAACGATGTGTAGCTCTCTGGTTAACACCACACCAACCTTTGCCACATCATTTTTACCGGATTCACACCATCCATATGCCATGAGTCTTGAGACCCCTTATTGCCACACACATACACACACGGTTTTTAGCTGTGAAGGCGAAAGCTTATATAAATTCTTGGGCTTTCGCCCTCCCTATTTCTCCTGCCAATTTTATCTCAGTATGAAGAAAGGAGCGCAAAAAAAATGCATTTCGCATGGAATGGATTTGCTTGGTTGGTTGTGTGGCAAAGAGTTAGCGGATAAATTTCTTAAAATGTAATGCTCACTTTTTCATCTACATAATGTCTTGCACATTACTCCCAACACCAGTTCTCTAACTTGCTTAACTGAATATGACCATATCGTATGATAATTTTGATATATCCAGCTTCATTTAATGGAATTACTTGAAAGAGAAAAATGGACGGGAAAATGATTATTATACGGTCATATCTACGATTATGATGATGATGACACACGTTGCGTTCAGTATTAGAATATATAGCGGATCTGTATCTTCGAGAAAATGAGGAATATCTACATGTGCCATCTAACACCATGCCATCTCATAATTTACTGTATATTGATACACATGACAGGGAACTGTGCATGATACAATGGGCGACCGTCGGTATTAAAAGTGTCAAACATTTCATGAGTAAGCTAGCCTTATAACTTTAATGCTTCCTATAGTTTATAAGGGATTAAGTGTGTACTTGCATGGGGTTCACATTAATGCTTCACTACGGAGGATTTTAATAAACGTGCAAAGTGTCTTGTGGAGAACATTAACTTTTTTGTTTTGAGGGATGCATCTGCATGTGGAGAGCCCTCCACGTTGCACCAAACCTTTTATGCATCGAGAGATGGAATTGGCTAAACTGCTCCTTTCAGTTTAACGTCGAACACATATATTTTTCCCATTTTTTGTGACTAAATTTCCAATAGGTGCGTATTTTGTCAAATTTCATTGTTGAACATGTAGCCCTAGAACTACACCGTAGCGAGATTGGTATCCATGTGTTAAATTAACGGGGTACACTGCGAACCAGTGGATTTTCTTTGGTTGCTTTTATGGTGGCCTGATTCCGAATATGCTCAATAGCTGAACATCCTATAAAGTTCCTTGTTCCTTAAATACCAGATTTCAGTTTCACATTTTAGAAACTTAAGGGAGCAGACACTCAATAGCGTAGGTACTAGGTACCCCGTAATTCATGATCATGGGGATCACATGCATGCAATAGTTTTTACGATGAACAGTCGACAGTCAACAGTGGTCAGCAAATGAAGCGTAAATATTTTTCACAGGAATGGAAAATGTACACGATGCTCAGAGCACGAGAGTTTCAGATAATTAATAGAAACTCACCATCGGAATATCGGAAATCCAAGAAGGGCCACATATTTCGCAGCGAAAATGAAACAACGCTTTCTCTTCTATACACAGCAAACTGCAGTAGAATTTACCAAGCTTACGTACTCCAGTCACACTCAATCTTTCCCCAGAGTTCGTCCACGGGCAGAGCGAAAAGGATAGATCGTTTAGCCGTAGTGACTAGTCTAGTTAGAGAAGTTATGAATGCATCCCCTCGCATACCGATCATTCTTTGCTACATTACTCATCCATCCATCCATGCGAGGTGCATACCAATCCATCTTCGTCCTTTATGTGCCCTGACTCAACTTGACTGACTGATGCGTTCTGCCCTTTGCAATGTTACAATTTACAATGCATGTTCCAAGGTTCTATATGTGTTGTACGTTACTTCTGCCGATCTTTGTTGGGCTACTCATACATGAAAGCATGTACAAACGACGGTCATTGACCATTAGAGACAACATTGCAGTTATAGGATGGTCACGTACTTTGTATGAAGAAGTCAAAGCTGGCCCAATGATTCTGTGTTTGCGTCACATCACGCCGATATTGGCGAACCTTCCTTGAAAGATTTCTTCCCTGTAACAGTGAGCCGTGAGCCAGGGGATATCATATCTCCTACCGTCCTACCAAACCAACTGTATAGATAACCATAAAAATAGGTTCCGATTTATACCAAAACACTTCATTTAAAATTTCGTCACCTCTCACAGTCTTACCGTATGACTATACTCTCCCCTTTCGCCGTGAATTTCCATGAAATGTCAGAAGACTTAAAAGCAAGATTTTTTAAATGTAAGAAACGTTATGAAACAGGGTCTAGGAGGTCGGCTGTACTTTTTTAAGAGTCCAGTCAAGTGTTCAAGAGAAACCTCTTCTTTTCTCATACCCTTTTTCAAAGGAGCACTTCGAAACTGGAGAAAAAATGAAAGAGACTAGAGAGGAGAGATTGTCAAGAGAGAAAGGAGTGGAAAAGAAAAAGCTGGATAGAATGCAGTGTTTTCTTGTTCCTTAAATAAAAAACTTTTTTTAGTATCTCTGCGCTCCATTCTCCATGTTTCTCACTCCCTCTGTCTCCCTTCATTGCTTCGCTTCTATTGAGGCGCGACGGGAAGGACAAAAACGCTTGTGTTACTATCATCATCCCAAAGTCCTTATGGTTGCCAACTTGTTCTTTAAAATTCTAAGCAAGCTTCGTATTTTTTTCCCGAATGTGCACAAATACTGGAAGATCGTATCCAACCAAGTAGAGGATTTTTTTCCTATATTGCTTATCGTGACTGGACTACTTCAGAGATGAATACAAGGAAGCAAAAAAGTGGAAGTCGCTTTCCTTCAGTCAAATATATATGTTCCTGAACATATAAATATATAGGCTCTGATATCAATATACTTGCGCAATACACCATACAAGATTACTTTAGTTCTTTAGCGTTTCCTTCTTCCAGTAAATGTTGGAGTCATCTGAACCTTCTAATTGTATGTAGTCTCAATTGAAAAAAAACAAGATTTTTTCTTCGATAGTTCAAGTATATGCAAGTATTTTGGATGGAAGAAGAGAGAATTCGTATATAGACATATTATAGTAAAATCCTCTTACTCCTTCTTTTCTCCTCTCCTCTTTTTTTCGACAACTGCAAGAAAGGAAGGAAACTAGGAGAGTTTGAGTAGTCATTCCTGTGGATCTCTAACAAACTCGCTCTCTCGCTAGCTTTCCCTTTACTTGGCTGCATCTCAAATCAGGCATGAATCTTTTGAAAAGTTTTCCGCATCGTCGAAACTTTTTTTCCTTGAGACAAAAAAAACTTCTCCATCCTTCACTAGAATCAGAATACGAGTAGAGAAAGTATATAAAAAAAGCTGAAGAGCTTCAGGAAAAGTTGAAGATTTTTTTATACTTGAAGACAACCAATCTCTAACATTGTACACTACAAAAAGTAGAAGAAGTAAACAGTATGCTTGTGTGGGCAGAGCTCTCCGCTACTCCAACTTTGTAATCTTTTTCCAGGAAGAAAAAGGGACAAAAAAGTTAGGTGAAAAAAGGCAAGTCGAGTCGAGACTATATGAGCTTGTTTGGTAATATATATTTTTCCCCATGTTAAAAACAGCAGGGCTCTAAACCAAATACTAAATACGATAAAAAAAGTTATTTTCCAAAGTTTGTCATGATCCTGATTTTTCTCCTTGTTTTAAGAGCTTTTATAAAGAAAAGTAGAGAAGTTTTAGCTTCCATAAGATATCCTTGATCAACGTGTGTAGCTGTTTGACTTGATATGGAAATGTGAAAGTCAAGAGAGTTTTGAGAACTTTTTGGAAACTTGATGGGGAAGCGTTTTTAGAGAGAAGTATCCAAGAACATGAAAAAGTTTTGAGTACAAGGGAAAAAATGGAATTTTTTCTCTGTATATATTTTCGAGAGGGAAAATTTTATGGAGTGAAATGCTCACCGTGAAAGTACACATTCTTTGACGATGAACTCGCGTCTAGAAAGTGTCCACATATTGGAAACGATGCACATTTTGAGCAAGCTGCTGTGCTTCCCTTATATGAACTGGCTAGTATTGGATGAAAAAAGGAGGGCGAGCTACGCTTTTTACATGTGTTTGGTTTTTGGAGAAAGGATGAGGAAAGAGGGGAAAGGACAAGGCAAGCGGGATGGACACACATGACGCCTAAAACAGCTTGGCTCTTCTGAAACCCTACGCATGGACATTCTACGTTTCTTGCTAATTGTAAGTATCAAATATATGCATATACCATGTACACAACGTTTTGTGTTTTGTATTTATACCAAAAAGTCAATAGGTTTATGTTTAATACTTGAATTCTCTGGTTTGACAATATTTATAGACAAACACATAAAATTGGAAGACACGAAATTCCCTCGAAATATCCATATTCATAAAGAGCAACGATGGAAATGAATACAAACTGTAGGTTGTCGCATTCAGAATGCATGACTCCCCTTTGTACTTGTTTCTGCGTGTCATATTGCTCTCACAAATCGCGTTATTCCACTCACAACAATGCACAAAGTATATGCAGCACCGCAACCAGGGACAAGTTTAAGGGGCAGCTGAATTTTCTTGCATAACACGAAGTAAGGGTGTAACACAGGTTCATTACGGATCAGCCACGGGCACGTGGTCCATACTACACCATACCTCATAAAATCCATGATTTCCTTGTGTCAGAGTCAGCATACAGGAATATAAGGCACATTATGCACATAAACATAACACATGCATAAACTCCCAATACATATTTAAATCAAGGACGCTAAAGAACACATTCTATATTTCTTCCACGATTACACTTTCGCTCTGAAGTTTAATATAATATAGTAAGGGTATGGTGCAACATAAAAGGTGGAACTGACATAGGGTTGGCAGTAGGTGATCAAAAGTTTTTACATCACGAATTCATTCAGTATCAGATCTGATAGCAAATGTCATTTTTGTGTTCAGAATACTATTATTGATTACTGCTTTACAATGATGAATATGCCATTATTTTAATGCTTTCGCGTGTATTTGTTCGGAACAAATTAGTGAAAATACACATTACGTAATGTCAATGTGAATGGGTTACTCCTACTACAAAAAAAGATATACTCATAAAATGGATAAAATTACTTGCTGGAATCAACCCTTTAAAATACTTTATAGCCACGATGTACTGTACAAAATTTCACCTGTCTTAATCCGAATCTATATGCGTAGAAAAGTGAATTTTTATGTTTATCCAGGCATTTCATAAATCCCTTGTGTTTACTCACATTTGGGCAAAGAAAGGTTTTAGATCAATGAAATACGGATTGAATCAAGGATGAATGGGATCATTCATTTTAAGTAACGATAAATGTAAGGCTCCAGGGCTCGTCGACTCAGGTGTGCATTTCACTCCCCGAAGCTGCTTTGTACCACAAAAAGCCGAAATAGGATTTGCTCCAGATTAAATACTATTTCATCGAAGCCGTTTTCTTTCGGATTTGCGTCCTATAACTGATCAAGCTACAACACAAACGATACTTGCACGTATTGGGTTTGTATCTCACTTTACGCCTGGCCTGCAATATTCTTATCCATCCGTAAGTGATAAGCAACATATGCAAATGCAAAAAATCTGCCAGAGAACAACAAGGAAAAAAGGGACGGAATACATTTTCAAGAAGTTAAGCACCACCACCGGGTGGCCATAAGATCCCAATATGATTAAGATTAAACATGATATAATCGTCACATGTATTACGCATTATCAAAAATCAAAAATCATTTATTCCTGTACAAATGTATATATCCCATCTCACACAGACAAGATAGATCAGACTTCGGATAGATCTAGCAAACCAGTCTAGCACACAAAGGAAAACAATATCATCTATTCTCTCTCTTTTTTCATATCTCTCCAGATTACATGCTTAAAAGTACAAACCTGATCCTTGTGTGTTGCATACAAATCCTCCAAAAAAGCTAAAGCTCAGGGTAAAAGGGTCCTTATTGTTTTGTTCAACAGCTGAACAGAATGAAAAAGGAAGGGAGCATCTGAATGAAACTGGGGGATGGAAATAATGAATGCAATGCGATGATGTTACATATAAAAGATCCGTCTCCAGCTTCCAATTTCACATTTTTCTCCTGGAGAGAGATGAGCTTTTTTCTGCTTACAGAATTATTAGTATTTAGCCACTCTGTGTTTGTAAGAGGGACCGTATCGGTTTCACATAATCCCATCGGCTTACGAGAGATTTCAAAGCAACCGTTTTGACAGCTTGTCACACCCGTTGAACAAACGAAACATTTGATATGCTGCAAAGCTTAGCCCCGCTTTGATATAGTTTTCTACAGAATTTTTATATAAAAATATTAAGACTATGTTGTCGTGTTGTGCACTTGCTCCGTGCTTTCTCCTCTCTTCAAAAAAAAGAATTTTAAAAATTGCATTCATTCAGTTTATTTTGTTTTTGTCGTTTTTACTCTTTCCGGGTGTATCAAAGTTCAGAGACTTTGTACACGAGTCTAGTCAAAAAGGCAGGCTCTCCTTCACTCCTCCGAAGCTTGTTCCTGTCAAAGATGTGCTTTTTTAATGCTTTTGTAACCTAACGCGTTTACGGATTAAAAAGGGTTTAAGAAGTGAATGAGTATAGGGAAAGTAGCTTAAATGGCTCATTTTACTCACAGCGCTCTTCATCAAATTAAAATAATTAATGCAATCATTCAGTGAAAAATGGGGGTATGCACTCGTCAAGCTTGAGTCATGTGGGTGTAATTTAATGGTTTAAACTTAAACGGGAGGAACCGACTTTCGTATTCGAGACAATGTAAATAACAAAAGGGTATCTGGAAATGAGGCAGAAAATACGTCAAGTGTCTGTTTGTCTTCAAATTAGTATTCACCATTCACATTTGAGAACTGTCATGATGACTATAAGGTGTATGTGTGTGACTTATGGCAGTCATGCTCAACATTCATAAATCCCTTTTGACAGTAGTTGATTTTGAATAGGTAAACGTTGTTGTTCTAAAAAGTTGTGGAAACCGTATCTTGTAGGTCTGTTTGTATCTCTTATGAAGATAGGAAAACAACAATTTCCATGTTCATCTTCTTGTCATCATTTCTCCAGAAATGTTCAAAGCCCACAAGTACTAGGAAGACTAATCATTATTTTGGAAGGAGTGGTGTACGCGTGTCCTTCCTTGAAGAAAGGGAAACACATCGGTCCTCCTTTTAGAAACGACGAACGAACCTGACATGACAAGAGCGATATGGACTTTGTTGTGAAGACTAAAAGCTCGAAGGAAGGCAAGCGATGAGAAAGGATGTGCTGCTTTGAGTGAATTAATTCTGAGAGTAGAAAGTGTAGAATGCAGGGAAAACTACGCAGCAAAAACATGTTTTCATATGTACAAAGGTTTATTATTATGCATGCATGTTTTGAATATGAACACGGCTTTCATCCCTTTCTCCCCTTTTTGCTTAAACATTCACTCAGTGTGATCCTTGATGTCAATCTATTTTATCTGTCTTGTTGCCAACTTTTTGTCTCCTCCTGGATCTTCGTCTCATGCTGACTTCAAAAGCAGGAGAAAAAAACATGGTGAGCTTTGGAATTGTCACTCATGGAGAACTGAGGACAACAACAGCTACGTACGATTTGAGGAAAAGGGAAAATGAACAACTTTCCAAACAAGAAGCGTCTTTTGTTCCCATTTTCATACAACAATCCGTTTGTGTATGTGTAGTGTACCCTTATTACAAAATACGGATATTGTTTTCACTGTTATATGCCAAGGGGAAGAAAAGGTGTGCTTTTTTCCATACGAATTTACGTAAGGATTTTCTCCGGAATACTAAAAAGCTTACGCAGCAGGCGAGAAGGCGTCGTTGTATTTCGTACGGGATTCATTTGATAATGTCGTGCGCTTCTGACTTTGTGTATACACTCTTTCATGGCACCATTTTTTCTGAGGAAATATTTATTATTATTGTTATTATGATTTTATATCAGACAACAAAGCAGCCGGGATCAACTCCAAGGAACAAATGCTGAATGTGAAGAACGCATATATATTTCCTTTCCTCTTTCTCTTGGCGAACCGCTTGCTTGTTCAAGTACTTACGGATATGGTTGTTCTTGTCAGTGTGTCTCTTCCTTCCTTGCCAACATCAAGATTTCAAAGTGCAACCCTACGCGTCGTCCATGTTGAGAAAACCTGAATAATCAAGGGAATGGAAAGTTTTTCCCCAAAAAAAGAGAAAGTCATAAACCAACCTCATATATACCTGCTTCCTCCATGATATAAAAAAGTGTTTTGCATAATGCTGCTAACCGTAGTGTACTACTCGTTCAATTACACCCAAACCCAACTCTCAATATCTTGTCGCTGTGGCCGATTTCATATTCCGTGTACGGAATACACATACGAACACATGCAGATAGATACATCTCTCAGAAACCCAGAGAGCATTTTTCGGGGGGTATATATATGGCACACAACGTGCCACTGCTTTGTTCCACGTAGTTAATATCCCCGTAAAAAAGTGGGGAAAGGGAAGTTTTATATCAAATCCCCTTTTTTCCTTCTTTGTGTAGACACTGAGAGTGAACGAGTGGAGCAACTTTTTAATTAAATTTAAAAATTATTGTCCATCATGTAAAACTATCGGAAATAAAATTCTTGTGTGGCTCCCCTTTTTCTTTTTTAAATCTTGGTTTTTACTCTACATGTTTAACCTCGAGCATTACATAAACTACAGAGAGGAGGCTTGATTACATGCATATTGGAGAGAGGGAGAGAGAGAGAGGAGAAAATGAAAGTGCTTATATGGATGTCCTCTTTTCTCTCTGCACTTTGAGATGCCGTTACCACATCACACCATACCACACTGCTGGACGAAAGCTAGTAAAAAGAGCTCTGATCTAATGAAAGTTTTTGGAGTTATCGAAGTAGTGTGTGTGTCGAGTCGAGTTTTCTAAGCTTAACTTCAGCTTTTCTCTCTCTCTCTCCTGCTGTCCTGGGTTTGGCGTATTGAGGACGTAAAATGGATATACATTTTCATTCGGTGTGGTGTGGTGGTGAGTAGTGAGAAGAGAATCCAGAGGGCTATTTACATGCACACTATGCCGGCATTTGAAAATTCTGGAATTTCCACTCGCATAAAATGTACATGTTACGTTACGGGTGTATATTACACTTTCCTCTATTTTATCCTTAAAACGCAAGGGAACGCACATTCGGCTAGGGTATAAAGAGCTGTTAAAGTTATTACATGCCTTGTTAGTCTCTAACAAGAAGTGAGTGAGGAAGTTGACAATATGCGGGCATACGCGTAGTAGTAGTATTGCCCAACCAAAACGTACCCTCTGACTTTTTTTTATAAAACACACTTGCACTTTGGAATGCATGCCACCACATCAGTGGGGAAGTATCAAGAAATATTTAGGGCAAAAGAATGGAAAGATTATACAAGCAGTCATAAAAGCAAAAAAAAAACGCTTTTGCTCTTCTTCGTCTTCCTTTTAAAAACTTAGGCTGAACTCAAGTGATGAAGGACATGAGAGTGAGAGAGCCAAAGAAAAAAGAGGAGAGATTCTTCCCTTTTCTCTTCGGTCTACAACAAAACGATATGGTCTCATTGAAGAGAAGCTCGTTCTCATTTTATTAGATGCGACCTTTTTCCCAAAAATTTTATGACTTCTTGACTTTCCCCACTCAAGATAGCTCAAGTGTATAATATCATGCTGCTACCTTACATAAACATAAATATTATACAGTTTTCTAAAAGACTTTTGTCTCTTCGCATTCCTTTCTCTTTAAACTTTTACTCTCAATAAGGCTTCAAACGAGGTGTCGCAAATAGCCCTCTTCTTAAGACTCGAGGAAGGATGCTGGGAGGTCGTAAAACGGGAAAAACTGGCAAATATGCCTTAGCGGAAGCTCATTTAAGTGTGTTCATGGGGAAAACTTTATACTTCTCGAGAAGGAGAAGTTGGTGAGATCAAGGGAGGACTCTAAGAACCGAACACTGTTCTCCTGAAGTAGGCTTTACAGGATCCATATTTTGCTTTAATTATCACAATAATTACACTGTAAAAAAGTGTGTGGTTCGAAGGAACAAGGAAGGTTGTGTTCGTGTGGTTTTCGCGTTTCTTTGTCTCGGTAATTTGGACATCTAGACTTGAACTGGCTGGCCAATTATTCGATGCCTATTACGATATCCTTATTCCGTATGAATACGCGCATACCCTAACAATCATGCCAAAATGTTGAACTTTAAACGAAGTACGGAGCAAGTAGCAATCAAAATTCGGATTCAAACCCCAGACCTACCTGTCAATAAATATGACGCGCATTATTTTATCATAAACAATGTCATCACTAAAGTCACACAGAAAAGTTGAAGGTAGGAATTTCTCACGTTCCAGTTTCGTTGACTAATTAAACTTCCAAAAATGAAAACCAACTCGTGAAATAAAGTGTGATTACTAATAATTTTATTATTATAATTATTCCGACATAATCTATAAGGCATGCTACCATGTTCTGTGATGGTAAAACATATAAAACATATGTAAATTACAAGAAGTTTGTATTAATGTATCCTGCTTCTACTATTGAAATTGATATATATGATTGGTAGTGACACACTTCAAGGTCTCCTGTTGCTCCTGCTAGATAATTAGCACGAAATAGTTAATTGCAGCTAATTAGGGCACTGCATGACATGGAACACGCGCTCCAGCCCTAATAGCTTATTTGCACACATGAGTTGAAGGCAAGCCCTTCATCAGCTCTTTTACGTTTTCTGCATTACGGTTCCGTATCTGACATGGAGGTGATATGCATACTTTTTTCAGTTTATGGTTGAGTGAAAATTGAACAACTTTTGATTGAAAAGCTCTCTCAACAACACATCCAAAATCCTCTGTGTGACTATAATATTCAATGTGTATAGCGTTATTAAAAATGACTCAGTTGTGAATTGCTGGAGGGAACCATTTGATCCTTTTGGATCTTTCAGCAATGTTTATGGCTTTCCCCACTCGCTCTCACATCCACTTCGATACGCCTGACGAGAAAAGGACACTTTGTCAAGTGACCACCATCCTGATGTGAGGCATTTAACGCACGGTATGTTTTGTTGAACAACAAAAAAAGTACGTGTGGGAAGGGATATTTCCCCCTTGTAGCGATTTAATAATGCACATATAATATCGGCACGTGTACTCTCATGAATGGCTGAGCAGTACATACGACAATTTCATTTTGCTCTCTCGTGAAATACGCATACTTTCGGACTTCACACAGCACAACTCTTTAATTTCCATTCTGTGAGTTGCAGCCGAAAGCAATCAAGTGTTGTCCAGTGTTTCTGGTCCATGAATTCTGTTTGTCGTGTAGCCCTTTGATGTACAGTTGCGAAAGGCATAAAGCACAACACCAAAATCATATATCGGGAAAAGGGCTTCCTTCTTCTCCTCGAAATGAGACAGGTATTATGGATACTGCCAAACTGCAATGTTCTTTCTCTATTACTTTGTTCATCCCTCAATCCTGAACTAAAAACCTGTTAAATAGCTCCGCGGGGGGTCAACCGATAGGTCGCGTGCCTTGACACACGGCCGCTTGTCTACCCAAAGTTTACGAGTGTTTACTCGCCTCTTTTTTCCCCTTGAAGCATGCATGCCCACATGTTTCTCATATATATTTTTGGCTATATCTTCATTCTTTCTCGAATGGAAACTTTCTCTCCTCCACTTACCCTCGAAGCATTTTCAGTGGGAACAATTCAACGTTTCCACACTTCTCGGCCTGGACTGGGGGAGAGCATGAGCATATATCGAACACACACAGTAAAAATATGCCGGCGAGATGTTAAGTTTCCTATTTTGTCAACAATGAAACCAGTTCAACAGTGTGAATTCCAGCTTTTGTGACGGGAAACAACAAACAATGCTTTGAATCTTCGGAGTTGGGAGCAATACGCATAACTCAAGGAGAGCTCAAATAGAAAAAAGAGAAAGAGACATCGGGATGGGTTTGTTTGGTTAGGACAACCATATACAACAGAGAAGTTTGCAGTGGGCACTGCCATTGCAATGTCAACAGAAAGTTTGGAGGCTGAAGGAAAGACATTCGTCAGAGAACCGAAGAAGATAAATATATGGAGTTGGTTGGATGGGAATGTGAGCAGCGTGCAAATACAAAATATAGAGAAAGAAAGAACACAAAGGCAAAAAAGATGTATGAAGTGAAAATCGGATGAAGCTATTCGATCAAAGCTCATATATACGACAAATGAGACTTAAATTAAGGCAACGCTAATTTAAAGCATATACCAATTATTTATATAAACTACATTGCCATGCAGTTTTGTCTAACACTGAACATGGGTACTGCATGTGAATAATTTGATGAATGAATGAAATACAAGGATAAGTCAGACAAATGATTGAAATGTCTACTTATACGATTAGCTATTAGCTATATGCGTAGTCAGAGTTTGCTGGAATAGGATTTCATCATAGAATTAGAATCATTCATTATGACTTTGTGAACATGAACAAGTGATCATCACCTACGAGCATAGGAACTAGGAACATGAATCCCTTTGATGATTTATCATTTTTCATCACTTTCCTGTCAAACTTTATCTTCAAATCATGGACAAATTTTCAAAGTATGTGTTTCATGTACCACGTACGTATGTTTCATGTACTTACTGGAGTCAATTATGGCACTGCACAAAAGTGCATGCGAAAATGAAAGCAGCCAGCGGATAAGATTGGTCAATGCAGATCTTTTCGTTTTGTGCATATCCATTTACAAATACGTTGTCCAGCCAAGCCAGAGTCCATAATATGGAGCAATGGAGACAATGGAATGGAGCTGCTGGATTGAGCGAAGCCTGGAGAAGCACCCACTGCAGTCATCTGCCGAAGAAGGGGTAACGTAAGCAGGGACAGCGCTAAAATACAACAACGCTTGTGTTTGAATAAAATCAATAATATTTACATTACATTCATTCCCTGGAAAAAAAATTCACTTGTTCCTATTCATATTTTTATGGCGTAAGCATTGGAAGGAAACGATAAGAGTTGCTGGACATTGATTTCCCAGGAATTCGATAGCAATTTTGAACAAGCCACATCACCACAAACAAATTTTTTGGAGGTCAGGCCAGGAGACGACTGAAAGGAGAAACTGGAACTTCACAAGAAATCATCACTTTTGTTTCAGCTGAGATTCGTATCTGCACCCAGAACACGTGAAAAAGAGTATCCAATTCCAGCATCCAGTATATCCTGGAAGTGTTTAATTTAAGTTGTGCACACATGAGTCACTCTCATAATGAGAGTCCCATTGCTTTGACACTGACAGACACGAATGTACCCCAGTCAGAGATGTAATTTTTGATTAGCACTCGGCAATTAGCTTCAGTCTCTTAGTTTCGCAAGTACTTTTATCAATGTTAATTATTAAAGTGGACAGTGGTACTAATTGTAAGATTATGTGACATTATGTTAAGCAATTAGGATAAAATAGTGATTCCAGTGTTAAGCATTTAAAACATTTTGGCTTGAATTAAGCTGTATATAAGCGTTAAATTTGGTAAATCGCTTTCGTGTTACTGTACTTACTCGTGTCTGACCCTCTGACCTGGACCTCCAGAGGTACCGGATTGAATTTAATTAGAAACAAGTAACGATGATAAGGAGAGTGGCAAGGGTGACGTTGATATGATGGGTGTTAGTAAAAGTGTTCTAATACTCGTCCTAAGTCTCAGGATGCCATGATCAAGGCGTTTATTACCAGTTATCAATGCGTGGAAATCCGAGGGCGGAATAAAAAGTACCACACTTATCGCACTGAAGTGCATTACAAAGATGAAGTCTTATACTTAGATCGGCGTTACTCTGACTTTTTGCAGCTACACAAGGAGGTTAGTTTGCTCAAATGTAAAAATATTAATGGAACATGTTCTACTTTGTAATTTTGCTCTTCATTGTTTTTGTATTGAATTGATTTGATATTGACCTAAATATAATAATAATGTTTGCCACTTGTGGCATTGTAAGGGAAAAGGTTTAAGATTCTGTACTTGTTTTTACTCTACAGCTTCGAAAGCAGTTTGGTAGCGATATCCCATGCTTTCCCCCTAAGAAGGTGCGCAACACATCCGTTAAGGTGCTAGAATCTCGAAGAACTAGTTTGGAACATTACCTTCAAACTATGCTCACATTTAGTCCTGTACCCAAAGAAGTGCTTGGTTTTCTTAATATTCATAGCTGCCGGAATCAGTTCCCGTAAGTTTATTCAATACAAGATTTATTCGTAAAGACCTCTTTTACTCATGGGGTTTATTATGGTTTTACAGAAAGGAAGATACTTCTTCAGCGTCCATTTACAGTGAGGATCATTACCATACGGAGAGTACTATTGTAAACAATCCAGCCGCTGGTTTTGTGGAAGATCCGTTCATAGAGTCAGATACTAGCAGTAATTTATCGGATACTGTAACTCGCGGAGTTCTCGATGCCCTTTATAATATTTGAAACATAAGTGTATTGTATTCCCTTTGAATATCTCAAAATGAGTACCAGTACCGTATTACGAAGACATCAAATCATTGTTTTTGCCACGGCGTGGATTAGTTATGCCATCGTAAGTTTTATATCGCCAAACGTAAACACAAACTGATTTCTACTCGTTGGAGCTCTCTTCAATTCAAATGGTTCACGGAGCTCTCATTCTTTCTTAACTTTTCTTGGTTTACAGGTTTACTTTCTCAGAAAGCCCATCGGGATTATTAAGCCAAATCTCGAGTCAGAGTTCGCTCTTTCGAAGACGGATTTGGGCTTGTTGGATGTGGCATTTTTGTTACCTTATGCTGCAATCCAAGTTTTTGGAGGTCAACTCGGTGATAGATTAGGAGCTCGGCTTACGATTGCCTTATGTTTATCGAGTAAGTATATGTTGTTTATCTTACAAATAACTTTAGAAATGTAAATTTTCAAATATTCAGTACCCAGTAACATTTCCTATTTTGCTCGTTTTTACAGTCGGTGGAACAGCGATGTTTACGTTTGGTGCGTGGAATAGTTATGGATTGTTGCTGTTTACGATGTTTGTCAATGGAATTACTCAGGGGCCTTGTTGGCCAGCTATTTGTAAGGCTGTGTGTGCGTGGTATCCTGATCAGCAATTGAACTCTGTGGTTGGCATGTTATCGACGTCAGTATATATTGGAGGTGCTCTTGGAACGGGCCTAGCCGTGCATTTGCAATCAGGTACTTTTTTTATATTTAATTCATAAGTTGGTCATATGATGAACTCCTAATCAATCCTAATAATGTGTATCGTTATATTACTAGTTTACGGTTGGAGAATGGTATTTTTACCATCTGCCGTTGTAGCTGTAGCCTTGGGGGTTATCGTATACTGCGTGATGTTAAGTCCAGAGGATAAGCACATTGCCATTCCTGGTAAAGAGTCGATGATTACACCAAAAATTGGGGAAGATATTGGCACAGGGAGAAGATCATTTTGTCAACTGTGGAAAATACCTGCAGTTCCTGAAGTCTCGATGACTGTCCTCTGTTTGAAAGTTGTGCGCTACTGCATGCTTCTCTGGTTGCCAATATTCTTGGTTCACTACCTGCAGTATTCGGTTGCTCAAGCTGGAATGTTCTCAACGATATTCGATGTCGGCGGATCCTTGGGTTCTCCTATGATTGGATTTATTCTTGACAGAAAGTTTAAGAAAAACACCTTCCTAGGGATGTGGCTGTTTGTTTCGGTCAGTTCAATCAGCATGGCACTGTTTGCTGTGACGGCAAAAATGGGATTCTTTTACAATGCACTTTTTATGCTCATGGCTGGAGCTACAAATGGTGGCGCAGATTCGCTACTAGGTAAAATATTAATTAAACCTTGTAACGCGTGCACATTCGAGGTTCTGAAGAACTTTGGTTATAAATTATGTGTTGTATCGTGTGAATAGCTGGTTCGTTGTCTATGAAAATGGGCGAAGCCAATGGAATGAGATCTGGAGCCGCAGTAACTGGTCTAATAAATGGCATTGGTACATTTGGTGCTGTTTGTGAAGGTACGTATTTTAGTTGCAATTATTTATAAATTCGTGCTGATATATGCTTTTATTTTTTTAAATAATAGAATTTTAAATGACTTGAATCACTACTCTTATATTATAAATATCCTTCAGGTCCAGTAGTGGGCTACGTGTCCGATCATTACGGATGGGGTGCAATGCTGACGTTAATGATCATCCTTTCAGCCGTCTCAAGTCTTACAATGTTTCGTGCTATGGTTGTACAGAGAAAATCAGACCGTTACGCAATTCCACATCATGGCTCAAGCAATTCGGAAGACAAAGTTCCTTTGATGTCGTAGTGTCGGAGGCGTTGTCGTTGGAGCATCGATCAGAAAATTTAATTCTAAGACATTAATTCTGTTGTATTGTAACCTATTTTATTTTATTTATTGAATTGAATACTTTGCGGTGTCATATAGTTCAAACTGAAAGTATGCTATATTATTTACATACTTGAAGTTAAAATACCAAAATGTTTTATTTATGCAACAAGAGCATGCAACTTGTGTTCCCTGTAGGTTAAGTCGGAATTTATGACCATTACCTTACCATTTACCGTATAAATATTGTTCATGCACATTTGATATTTGTTTTGTTATATGCCAAAGCTGCAATTAGATGTATCCTTAAAAATTTTGTTACGTGACATTTTTAGGTTTGATTATCAATCTATTAGGGCTGCGTGTCGATAATGGTGTGAGATGTAAGATTCGACACCACCCGTAACTAGATTATTTAGGAGGGATCAGTACTTCACGATTAGATTACAAGGGAATGGTCAACGTTAGTCATGATTCAGTCAGAGGAAAGCAGATGATAATTCAAGTAATTAACAAGAATATGGACGATAAATTAAGAGCTAGTAAGAATAATGCGTTAGGTAAATCTTATTTCCCCTATTGAACCGGTGGCCATTCTGTATGCACATTCCTTGCATAACAGTCGTCAATTCAGCCAGCTAAGCCCTTCCCTTCCGTGAGGACCGCTAACTAACGAACTACATGATTTACAGCACAGCAGTATTTAGGAATTTACTGTATTTGAGTGCCTCACAATCCTTTACTAAATTTCCAACATATAATTACAATATTTTATTTTCATATAATGCGATAATATGGTAATTATTTACTACAGCAAACTATATACTTTCTCTATTCCTTCTAAACTTTTAAGTGCGAAATTGTTGACGGTGCTTGTACAAGAGTTGCATCTTGATCATCTAACTTCGTTGGATTAGCGTTAACTTGATAAATTGACATTTCCTTTCAATTTTCCTAAAATGTGATTCTTTAATTTAACGAAGAACCTCGTAATTGTAATTCTAAAGAGACAGATACATTATATAGATAAGAGGAGAAATATGTGTATAGAAAGTGTTATTGTTATTTTTAAGAACACCAAATTAATTATTATTGTATATTCGAAAGAGTGGACTTATCGCAAACTGTGTTATTTAAGGACTGAAGCAAAAGTAATAAAAATAATATTTCACCTAACCAATGTTGGAAGCGTTTTCTCTCTCGTTCAAAATAGATTATGGTGAAGCCTCATAATGGCAATGCTCTAACATGTATCTTCATCTTCACGAGGTATATTTTCGCTCTCATCTCATTTCATCAAATTATAGAGAGACAATGTCAACGTCATTTTGCATATTATAAAAAAGACAACAACAAATAGCTCTCAAGAAAGGAAAGTAGGTGAATGCGGCGTGAAGGGTAAAAAAGCCAATAATGAACATCATGCAACTATGCGTTCGTGTGCGTATCTCAATGTCCCCTGCTTTTGAAAGTATACCGTTGCCATTTCGTATATATGCCCAAAGCGCATCGCAAGCGAAACCTAAAATAATGCATCAACAAAGAACTTTCCGACATACGCACATCAATTTAAGGGGGCTACCCAGGTTACATTCCACGATCAAAATGTCCGTGGAATGAAAATTCCACGGAAATTTCCAAAATGGTCCTCAGGTTTT
>JAQFZW010000130.1:0-107939 GCA_034687055.1 Heteromurus nitidus | reverse complement strand
TAGACACACTTTTTTATTCCATATTAAATGGATTTAAATAATATTATAATTTAAGCGTTCGATGAACTTCCTTTACATCCCCTTGAAGTGAATTAGAAAGGGTGCCGACTGCGGAGAGACTAGAAATATTCGTTCCATAGGCTTTGTGAAATGACTTCATAATGTTGAATGTGAGGGGAGAAATCTTTTGTGATCAACGATGTTTTTGTAAGGAAACAGCAGTCCTATAAATAACCATAAAAATCTATTTGACTCAAAAGAGAAATATTTACCATAAAATCCATGTGAAACTTTTGTACTATGAGAGATATATGTTTAATCAAGTATGTAAAGATTATGTATTTTTGTCGGCGACCTAAAAATTTAAAAAGGACTGGAGTATTTTTCTTGATTATGGGGAAGTTGTAATTTCGATTCGTCTTGGTCTGAAGATAATGATGCCGCACACAAACTACGCATTACGTTAAAAATTGAGCGATTATGATTATGATCATTCATTGTGGCGCACTTTGTACATCAGATTTACAGCCACACACGGTTGACGTTGACATAATGAACTACTTTGTTATTGTTCATTTGGAAGTTTTGTTGGCGACCTCACAACTTTATTGTGTAGAGGTGTTTTGAATCTGGAACGACGTGGGTGCACCATAAATGTTCATTAAGGTTTTGTTGTTTGTAGAACGAATTTGGTCGATTTATATGGAAAAAATCCTGGAAAAAATTAAAGAAAATTGTGATTGACAATGTAACGGAAAAAATTTAAGGGAGCCAAGATGCGTTGAACGAGTAGCGGAAATTGTAATTTCAAAATTTTCAATCGGTTACCAATATGATAATGATGTGCAGTGTGCACCCACTTTATGACCGTTTTAAAGTGTCGTTGATTTTGATGCTTGGTGCAATTTCTCCTGCCACGAAATTCAACCCTTTGACCTTTCTATTATGCGAGTGTAATCATAATGAGCTACAAGAATTTCACAAAGCTTTATAAGTTTAATATACTTCGTTATGCATATATGATAAATACATACATTATATGAATTGTATTGTTATTTTTTATCACATTGAAGTCACGTAATTTGGGTTCACATTTTCACATGTTTATTCTTCTTCGGTGAATGGAGAGTTGCTCACTTTATTTATATTTCGTTTTTACAACTGAGCGGGCTTATCCTACTCAACAATCCCTCATCGACAGGAAGATCGCATAGCTCACATGGATTTCTAATCGATTCGAAATCCTGTGTTTGTGTTTATCTTTCTTGTAGTAAAAACGCAGCGTAAATAAATGTGTTACGCGAGGTTGTGACGTGCATCTCATTGATATTCCATGAGCTGGTTGATGATGGACGTTTGGCACATTATATCTCCGCAGAAGTCTCGTCAAAGGCATCACTCACCATCGCCATGCGAGAGAGAATGGAACAATCTGCTCTTTACTGCGAACTATGGCAAAAGTTTACCCTCTTCGAAGGCATACCACCGTTAAAAATTAACTGTTGAGATATGCCAATTCCAAAGTTTTATCTTTTTATTTTTAAAGTTAAGCTACTCCTGTGCGCACATTAACATTTTGCACACAACCACCGGATGAATATGATACGGCGACGAAAGGTCCTCCGAACGAAGTTGATCAGTGATCTTTGTACATTTCATGCATTGCATTCTTAAAAAGTTGTAAGTTGTAGTATTATACTAGATGTCCACAGACCACGTTGTGTCAGTCCCATGCAAAGTTTGCAAAATAATATTGCACATCACATCCGATGATCGAGCGACCTAAAGAAACTGTATACAAAAGTAAAAGTATTGCATCGAAAATAATTTATTCGAGTATTTCAAGATGCCAAAAATATCTCTTTAATGCTCTATTCTCACTGACAATGCATCCATGAATAACAAAACCACAATAATGATATTATGTGTGTCTCTGGATGCTTAAACCCTAGTACTGCTAGTGTACAGAACTGCATATAATGCCATATCGTATGTTTGCTCTGAGCAAACAATACAAATGTACGCAGCACGACATTAACATTGTTGAGGGATGAACACTTGTGAAAATTTGCACTTTGCACATTTTATAAAATTATTTAAATTATCCCTTTCTTCTTGCCGAGATGTTTTTGTAACGGATTGGATGAAGTGATTGTTGAGGGGGACTCAGGATTGGAATTTGTGCTTTCCATTTCGTCGACACTCGACACGACCTTTGACAAACAATATAAATTGTAGCGCATTGATTGATAAGAATGAATAGTTAAAGAATTTGTTGCGGGGTGGTGTGAATACTATGGATCTACCAACGCCCAATAAATCGACTGAGAACACCAAGCATCTATAAAAATCATGGAATTGTTCACACGGACACCTTTCGCAAATTGAACTAAAAGCTAAAAGCGAAGTTGCACAAGAAATTCATATAGCTTTGTAAGTAAGCTAAGCTGCATAATATTACAAATCTGCATACTTCATACAGCGATTGTAATTGGCAAAATTGTCAATTGAATCAACAAAGACATTATCAGCATGGATGCATTCAATAAAATGATGAATCATACAGGTCATGTACTCCTGCTCTTTGCACACAATAATAATATTTATGAATGAAAACGAAAATACAGTGTGCCCACTGATTAAAGAAGACACTAACAAGACATGGTCGAAAAGCGAAAGGAGAGCCTTTCTTTGTATTCTCAATTGCAATTTACAATTATTATCAATCGCTATAATACGCACAAAAATAGCCATATTGCACCACACAGGCGAAATCAATTAGATTCAGTTTCTCTGATGACAAAAGTTACATTAGCTTTTGTTACGAGAGTTCACTTATTTATAATCATTCTTGGATGATTGAGTGGTAGTTGTAGCATAATATTCTGGTGCCTAGAATTCAATACGTCATTTTATTATGTTAACAAGGCAAATCCAAAGTTCGCATTTAATTCACCAATAGAAAGTATTAGTGCACTGGCAATCGGATCGGTTTATAACAATTTTCAAATTGACGTTCAAATACTAATGCCTTATTTCCAGGTTAGTCCAATGTTTGAGATACATGATTACAAGAAACCTGAGATGGTGAACTGGACTGGAATTGCAAACATTATTTTATGAGTTACAAACCTGCCGTTTGAAATTTTAAAATACTTTTCACAATACTACATTTTATAATAGGTAAAGATGTGTCAGTTGTAGATAGCATGTTGTATATATACACCCAAGTGAAATACAATTATACATTTTGTTATTTTGCTATTTACTAGCTAAATTGCATTTTCATATCAGATATTCGATATTGCTATTCCTTCGTGTATAGGTAAATGTGTCGGAATGACTGACTGGTGCGTAGTGCGTACTGCAGGTGAGCTCACTAAAGATACCCGCTGGCTGTTTGGATTGGAATTGGCAGGTAACACTGTCTTGAATTAACCCTTGTTCACTGATAGCAGGGATGATATACAATATAAATAATATATAGAAAACTCTTGTAGGGACAGAGTGATCACTCTGATGATATTCAAAAAGATATTTACAAATACGAACAAGAAAAGGTTATATAGGATTTGCTGTCCCTATGTTCACTCAAGTTCGATATGTGATAAGCAGCATGTCTGTCGTGAGCAAACGAGATATCGATTGCCGTTGTTGTGCGTGCAATCTAATGCAAGTCAAAGAACAGCCAACTATTTTTTCTCCCAATTGTTTCGGTCAAGAGAGATAAAAAGTTTTTTTGTTTTTGTTTTTACTTTTACTTTATTGTGACTCATCTCACGCTAGTTAGCTCTCTACTACTTATACTACTGTACGGCATTCATGAAAGTGTGTATTGCGTCGATTTTCGAGAGAGAGATGTGTACAGACATGAAGCGAAGTGCATTGATGTCCAAACCAAACTAAACATTGAATGTTTTGGTTCATTACCATGAACGCGCATATCATCATCGTCAAAACTTATCATGCATGTTCCTAAAAACCTGCCATCCTTTCTTCCATTGAGAAATATACATCCTCGCCATCCATACATACATTGCCAGTCATCCACCACATCCAGATTGAGTCATCATCATCAACTTCACTTTCATAAAAATGTGGCTGTATTCACTTGTCATACGTCAAAAAATGAACTCGCATGAGTAATTGTAAGCACTACTAACACGCATAATATAGAATATTTTCACGTATATGTTCATAACTAAACTATAGATCATGCGTCTATATATGATGCAGTGCAGACACAATAATATATTAGCCCACATCAACTATATAGAGATTCATGTAAACAAAACGCGAAGTGGAGCGATTATTGACGACATATCGCAAACAAGGCCAATGTATCTCTCTCATTTTTTTCTTAATTTTTTATATGAAATTCTTGCCACTTCGTTTATCTTCTTGAAGCAATTAAGACATGTTATTTTGCGTGATAAAACATTTTGTTACATTGCATTCATATACATACATTATGCATAATTGTAATTTCATAACAAGAATCCGCTGATTCATATCTTTACGTTTGTCTTCAATAAAATTGCATCAATGTATAAATGCTATTGGTTTGGTTATTGACATTTTTGGTTTTTTCTCTTCTGGTGGTTCGATAATGAAGGGTTACGACCTCTCCTTTTAGTTGGAAACGCATGTTCTCTCTCTTCAAGTGGACAGCTCTCTCATCTAAAAACTCAATCTTCATTTTCACTTATAAATACTTCAAGTGGGCTGGGGGAATCTTTGGAGAGAGGAAAAAGGAGAGTCTCTCACCTGAAGCTTGCAATTAGTTTGTTGAAAGGTATCAGTTACCCAAAAAAGAGTGCCCCAATGGGAAAGACCTCCAATGAACTAACAACTTAATAATCTTGTATACCTTATTATTATCATTGACGCGCAAAACGGATAAAAATCTGTTCCCTTTTTTATTGAATGCAGAGCATCTTTTTTTACATGAGTGTCCTCTCGTAGAAAAGATTTTCTCGACTTTCTTGGGATATACGGGACATGGTGTGTAGTAGACTGCTGCAGACAAGTCAACTTTTTTTCTAGCCAACTGATCAAATCCACTTACTTTAGCTTTAGCTACACAGGCTTTTCCCCATTGGTTTTTGTTGAGATGTGGGTTTTTCAGCAGCAGACAGGTCGCATTAGCATTCAAGTCTTGAAGTTGGAGATATTCACAAGTTTAAAGTTTTGACAGATCTTGCTTGATTGTTTCAATCCTTTTTGCTTTGTTACATGCGTAGAGAAAAGATTTGAGTGTGTGTGTGCTAACTGCTATGCATGTGCAGTTATATGTGAAAATCACTATTTGATCTTTTAGAGAGCGGGACGAAGAGGACGATGATTATGATTATAGTCGCAATAACTAACCGCAGTAACCATATTATAATTGCATTAAACACTGATAAAAACAGTAAGAAAAAAAGGTGCATCAAATCAAAGAAGGATTTTTGTATGCATTATTATATGCTTGCGAAAAAAACGGATTCCACTTTAATGCCATGCGTGAATCAAATGAAGCTTTAGGAAGAAAAATAAGATGGGATACTCTGATAAAGGGTGTCACGTACGATTACAAATATTTTATTGAACGACACGAATTGATACTTGAAGAACTTACACAAGTTTTATGTGTACGTATATATTGTGTGTATATATGTACATTATTCATTCATCTTTTAACATGTGTGTACAATTGAATGCACACGTTTAAAAAAATGTGTGCATGTGAAAAGGACAAATGGTTTTGTATTTTTATATATATTTTTAAAATGTGTCGGAGTGGAGGTCGCGTCTTCAGTGAAATTCGTTTCACCACCAAGTTTTTTACGCTTTTAAATTAATACATCAGCAGAGCTTTACAACTTTAAAGCTTTAAGTTTCAATCCTATAACATGTTTCTTTTGCGCGCAAGATTTTTTCATAAACTACAGATACCCATAACATATAATAACGCATAAGAAAAGAACCGATGAGTTATAATTACACTATGAACTACAAAGTTTGAAAAAAGGCTGTCACAAAATACACATATTCTTAACATGTTGTACATAAAAGAAGCTTGAACTGTGTGGAGAAAGCGTTTGTTTTTTACTAATAATTATTGTAGATGACATACACGTAATGATAACTTGTATGCAGTAATCAAAAGAGATGAGATATACCTTACAAAATACCTTTTAGCTTATAACGTAAACATAAGGAACAAAATATATAGCATTTAATTATACATTGTATTGACACAAAAGTAACTGGCACACGAGAATTCATCAGTCACAAAAGTTTGATTGATATTCATTGATTTACGAAATCATATCCAACTTTTTGTGAGTACACAAAATAACTTGTGTAGTAACATAAAACTACATGTCTAAACTTACTATACTAAAGAGCAACCCCATAATCCTTATCAACTATAAAAATTGAACCAAAAAATGATTTGTCCAAACTCATCGCATAACAGTTAAGTATGTATATAGTCCTAATTAGCAAGTAGCCAGGTATCGATTAAATTAAAGCAAAATAATTCTTGACAATCCTTATTTGTAACTTACTTAATTACTATTTACAAAGTTTACTGTCTTCAGATCAGAATTTTCCGACTTGTATTGTATAGTACCTAAATAAAGTTTGATATGTTCCAAATGGGCATAAATAATGATTTTCAAGAACATTATTTTCAATCATCACAATCACTGACCATCACCAATCCACCTCATTATATTTCTATTCATAATTCTTAAATATATAGAGTTAAGTGTGTCGCGGAGAGCTAATCACACGATGTAGTATTGTCTTTCTTAATTACAATTATGATTACATTTAACGTATTTAATTAAAGCATCAATTTTTTCGGTATATCCTATTATCATGATTTCAATAACCAACTTTTCCTTGTAAAATATTTTCCCCTTTTTAAATTCCAAAAAAATTGCGAGCACGTACCTCATATTTGCTTTAAATTTCTACGCTCCGTTTTTTTGTCAGAATTACACGTGTTTTTTACACGGAAAATAAACGATGTAATGACTTCTCCACTGGGAAAACATGGACACAACGCACAAGACTGTGGTTTCCTGCTGATCTTCCTATAAGACTCATTTCATCTAATATATAAAAATGTTCGGAACCACATATACCTATATAATTATTGTGTGGATACAACTTTTTTTTAGCAGGAACAGCAGCCATAGAAAATAACATGCTCCTAAATCATCAGAAAAAAACTCAACCTTCTTCTCTCTCCTCGTTTCGTTGTAAACCTGTTGTTACCACCACCAGTGTGCGATTTTCCTTCAACACAAAACAGAAAACACGCGTGTGTTTGGTGTGTGTGCAGCGTAAGCATCTTCATATTATTCACCTGTTTCAATTCAATATATACGAGCTTCAGATAGCTTCTGCAGAAAGGTATAATCATTTAGAAACCATTTTCACTCAATTTTCTGCTTTTATTGCTTCACTTTATTTCTCTTCTTCCTGGCTACTGGTAGAAGAAGGAGCTACTTGAATTTTCCCCTTTTCTTTAGTTGTTGTGTGGCTACTGTTGAACTAGGACCGCCTTCTTGATGCTCCTGCTAACTAGTATTTTTACACTTAATGAACCCTTTCTTTCTGCACACTATATATTTTATCTACTTTTTTATCCTCCTATTTTGTAATTCAATATGTTTTACAAAACATATCATTAAATAAATGCTATGCTAAACACAACTCTTTTTACCTTTTGCGAGGTTTGTAATACGAGTATTCCTACGAAAAAAGTCGTCGATAAAGTAATCATTACCTTTTTTCCTAAATTAATTTGGCATTGTACACATCTATTTGATGTACATATACGGATTTGTCTCAATTACATATTATTACATGCTAATTTCTTCCCTAATACAAGCGAATTTAAAGCCGCAAAAAATACCATCTCAAATTACAATTCATCTTTGGCCTTTTATTTCGAAATTCACCAAACACCATGTTGCAAAAATTCATTTGTGTGGAATCCTAATATTTATATATACTCGCTCATCACGGTGTGGATGTGGACCGGATATTTATTTGAGCCTTTGCACAACTTTATGTAAAAGGGTGATTTTTTAAGTTGCGTTTTTGTATTTCGCGACCCGTGCCGAGTGTGTCATCGTGTTTAACCAATTCACATCTTTTTTCACTTTCAACCTTGTTTGCAGTCACACTAAATGCTAACAATCTTTTTACCACCTTGCCCGTCGTCTCGTCGCTCGTCCGTCCGCTCGAATGAAAATCGTATGTAAACCATGACGGCATGTCAACTTACTAAAAGAACACAAAGGATAAAATGTATATATGCATGAAATTTACCTAGTCAAATCTATAAGGATATAGATTTCTTTTACATGAGCAAACCATGCTGATCCTTTTCTCGTCTGTGGTCTTTTAAAATATTTAAAATACTTAGATAGATATATGCCTGTGCACATAAATATGTACAAAGGCTCGCTGACTCAAAAGACTTGAGCACACAATGGTCCGTCCCTCCAGGCCATATGGCTCATTGTAGAAACAGGTATAATACAGAGCAACAGTTTATTTTATGATGAGAGTAAAGTCAGAAAACTCCACTATATGTGACATGATGATGATGTGAGAACAAGATAACACGACTTTAATAAGATGCATGTGATAATATATCGTCCTCGGTCGCAGTATTTCTCCTTTCTACATCAAAAGTCATATAATCCTTTCCGAAAAATTTTATGACTTGACCGGAGGAAATTTACTCACCTTTTGTGAATAAATATATATACTTGCAAATGCACAACTGTATATGAAAACTATATATAAAAGTTTGTGCTCTCGCACGAAAAACTATCAGAGGATAACAAAATAGTTTAAGCCGACAAAAAATTTGTTTCAAAAAACGTAAAAAAGTGAATTGCTCAAGAAGTAAGATCTTAACTAAGGACAAGTTTGCTCATGTAAAGTACACATTGTTTTGATTGTTGGAGGAAGTCAGACAAAATAGTTGTGAATTGATAGAGTGTGCACACTCGACTCGAACACGTTTATTTTCTTGTCGTGGGAATGTCAACTGTGGTGCGAACAACCTTGAAAAATTTGTGTCGAAAAAATGAGTAAAAAATCTCGAGATAAGCTGTGTTGGAGGAATGCTTTTGCGAGAATTTTTTTTTTTGCTGCAGTAAAATCGCTTGTATCGATCATCGCCCTAAAATAATATTTGACTTTCTCATGCATACCTTAAAGTTACCCAGAAAGAAACCTGACTAAATAATTTTACGATTTAAGCATACTAACCCAATCATTGGCCCCTTTAAAGCTAAAGTACAAATGTAATGCTAACGTCATTTTGTAAAGTTTAAAGCTATTTTCAACCAAAAAATGAATGAATGGATTTTTTCACCTTTTTTATATTTTTCACATAGCACTCAAATCAGCAGTAAAGCCGAGGTTCTCAGAGTCAGTCCCCAGGAATAAATCTAAATCAGTTGCCCCAACGCCAATGATATCCTCGAACATGGGCTCGTCCAAGACGGATCCCTCATCAGACAATAAGTCATTTGTATACTCGCTCAAATCACTTTCTGTCAACGAGCTCAGTGAGCCGGTGCGGTGCCCATTGTTATTATGATTACTGCTGCTAATGTTATTCATACTCACGTTCACTCCATTAGTAAGCTGGATGCAGTCAGTAAGAAATGAGGACATTGATTTCCTGAGCAGAGCTGACGAAAGTGTGGTCGCAATCGGTGGCAATTTCGTCTTGCCATTGTTGGCAACATTCTGAATATTATGATTATGAATATGATGTTGTTGATGATGATGATGACTGTTACTGACTATCCCTTGTTGAGGAGGAGGTGAACACAGGAGAAGGTTTTGAGGTGAAATGGAGACGATGGAGGACGGCGTGCCATTATTATTATTAATTGGTAGCGGGTTGGATACTACATGAAGCTGATGATGCTGAGAAAGAAGCTGCTGCTGATTTTGTGGAGAATCTATCAAAATAGTTTGAGAAGGGATCGCCGACGGGGTCAAGTATGATGTCGATGATGAGCTTGTTACAGGCGGACGTGGAGGTGGGGGAAGAGAGTGAAGTTGATGGTGTTGAGGATGATGAAGATGGTGTATTGGTTGATGGTGCTGACTCGGTTGATGTTGTTGTTGGTGGTGGTGATGAACAACAGTTGGAGGAAGTTGACGGGAGTATTGAGCCTGAGCATGAGGATGTGAAGGGATAGTCACTATCGTTGTAATTGACTGATGCGGAGCCACAATCCCTAATGAAGCAGGTGAGCTTGTCAGTGACGACAATGAGACATTGTTGAGATTCAAATTATTGAGATTTGCTGCATTCGCCGAGATGGCTGCCGCAGCTGCAGGTGACACAACGGAGCGCATCACCGTTTGAATACAATCAGGGCCCACTGGGGAGCAGGATGACATGGGAGACATGGCGTAGGAGGACGCAGGTGAGAATTCTGAACCGGAACCGGAGCTGCTACTATTACTTGCCACACTACTCAAACTACTGCTGTTCCCACATGAGGACGAGGACGACGAGGACGCTATCGAGTTTCCAATGGAGTCCGTGTCCGATTCCACATCGATGGCGTGACTGTGACTGCTCCCCACCACATGTGTTTCACTACTTCCAGACGCTCCTGGCTGCTTGAGAAGTGCCTTCATAGATTGAATATAATTCATTGCCAGTCTCAGAGTTGTGATTTTCGTCAATTTTTCACAAGTCTTCCCCTGTGCATTCGTTGGCAGGACTGGATACTGAGGGACGGTACTCTGGAGTAACTCATACGCAGTATTAATCTCTCTCATTCGACTCCGCTCCCTTGCGTTCGCCGTTTTTCTCCGGTATTTACTCAGCGGTGGAGGCTTATGCTTAGGTTTTGGCTGCTTCTTCACCTCACCCTTTTGTCGTTTCTCCACTTCAATCCGGTTTTGAATTGATCTCGGACGAAGGGAGTATTTTTCATAGTCTTTACTCTTCTTGCTTCCAGAAGCTTTGCTGCTATTATTATTCTTGTCCAGTCCCTGCTCCGAGGAGTCTGCTGGGGTACGTTGGGACAAGTTGCGGCCCTTTGACTTGGACATTTTTTTGTAAAGAAGGAAGAGAGAATCACTCGAAATATCTGTACTCAACAAGTATGTGCTCTTTCCTTAGAGACTTTCACACGTCACACGACGAAGATTGAAACAGGTGTTACTTAATACACCAGAAATAATGAATAAGAAGAAGTGTTTTCTTAGCTGACAATAAGATGCAAGCCACACACATGCACAACTTATGCTCTCACTCAACGCACCTGTTTACGGGGTGGCATGGCATAACAAACACACAAAAAAACTTCTCTTCAGAGAGATGTACTTTCTTCCCTTCGAGAGGCTCTCTGCCGAGTTGTGAAATAAATGGCAAAAGTGTGTCCAATCCACAATTTCAAGGCTGTAAATCCTTTTCAGCTTAGTGTCAAACTCTCAAGAGAAACGGTAATAATGTTAATAATATTGTTGTGGTGTAATAATAGAGAAGGTGGAAAGATGAAGATGAAATATTGTGAGTGTAATAATACACATCTTCTTCATCATCAAATCATACAACACTATTTTCTCCCTCTTGAAAGAAACTTTGTCCGAAAAAATGTGCATTAAAAAAAGTTTTTTATAGTTTCAAAAACGTTATGTGTGGCTAGGGCTTGACCTTTTCGATATATTAGTTCTGTGTGTGATGTTGGTCCTTCTCTCACTTATTCACTCAGGGACTAATGTGCAATGTGCATTGCCATGATTCATAATACAAACTGTTTTGTCGAAAGCATATATTTTCTCAGGTGGATGATGTGGATAAGTCTACAGCAGCGACGGACAGCGTGGTGGCATAAGATATTATGGCGTTTTTTCATACGAAGAAAACTGAGACGATGATTATACACATTTATCTAAAGCTAAAAAATTCCTTCTGCAGCTTTACAGTTTTTTGAATGGGATTGCATTCACAGTTTTTTTATTGTGATTTAAACTGTTCGGGTCTCTCCTCAAGTATAAGAGGTACGTTTCTTCCTATCCCACACTGACTTCTGTCCTTATGATGATGATATACACTTGATTTGAAGAATTCTTCCTTTATCGACAAACGTGGTCGTAGTGGATGATGCGGCTGAGATATGAATCTCGTCGATCATGATGCACATAATAATAACAACAAACGTGGCTTACTTGACTATTCACATTCACCAGCTTCGATGATCAAGAGAGACGCATATCATTGCTCGCGGTAGTTGTAAAATCAAAAACTTTCAATATCCTTTGCAAAGCCTCAACACATCGTCAGTTCGGCTATTCAGAGAGGATGAGAATACTACTACAACCAACTGGTCTTTTTTATTACTGGGTAATTGGGATTGCATTGCGAAAAAGATATATTCTCAACTTCTTCTTGAGTCAACACAAGGTGATAGGATCAAGTATGGAAGTATTGTCATTTTTTTATCTGCACGCGGAGTATTTCAATCATTCATGCCGTCCGTCATAATAATAAGGTGCATGGAGCATGCATAATGTTGCAAATTATTGTTACAGGAAAATAAACAGTGTTGTTGTTCACTTTTGAAGTTTACTGATGCAACCTTTTTGCCACATGATGATTGAAAGTATGTTGCAATATAATAATCATTGTGAAGTTGAAATCAATCCTCGGTCGCTTTCACCTATTTCACGATATTTATATTTATATGTGGGAAGTCTGCCAAGAGACGTTTCACACAAGGCAGAAAATTGAAAAATAAGGAATTGTTTATTGTTCAGTGAATTTTGCAAAATAATTGTGAGTTTCAAGTCAGAAGAGAGACAGAAAATTCACCACAAGAGCATTGACATGAGCATGTATTATTGGCACGATGGGTACATATAAGATGACATGTCACGCTCATCCTCTTTTGTCTCTTGCTGTTTCGTCTTCTTCTTCTTTGACGACGGACGAACGACCACCAAGATTTATTGATATCGTTATGAAATCGTAACACTTGTGTGTGTATTTTCTATTGAAGAGCAATATAAAAAATGTATCGATCCCGGTGCTTGTCGTGTCTCGGATGAAAACAATGTTGACTTTGGACAGTTTTTCTCGAGCAATATTCTAACTTTAATATGCTTCCCACTTGTGTGATATCTTGTCAAAGCAAAACCTCTGCTGATTTTGTATATTGACTCACTTCTTGAGTCTATACAAACATGTGGAATTTTTATTCTCTTCGATGTGGCTGTGGCATATTATATGATCTTCGTTGTAATCCTTTTTCTTCATCAAATTGAACGCTGGGGAAGTGGTTCGAGTTTTACTTTGAAGGGGGAAATCTTTGAAGTTGACACAGACGTAGGACAGGGTAATGTGCTTTATTTTGTTGATGTGGTAGAATATTAAGTTGAAAATATCAAATGATCGGTTGTTGTCGTTGTCACGCGTGTTCCTTGGATCTTACACAATGTAGCCTTGCTCCCACTCCTCATGTCAAAGAGGAAAGCATATTATTGAAGAATAGTGTTTGCTTTGTGATGTGGGTGCTTTCATGTCAACTAGATCAATGAAAGCATGGACAACATTTCCGGCGAGAAGGATTGACTTTGTTTCAAGACCCCTGCGATGTACACAGATTTTGAAATATTCGAAGACAAAGGGAAAATACTTCACGCTTTTTCGGAGAAGCACAGCGGTTATCCATGCAATAAGGGTTGGTTTTGTCTACAAGTTTAATTTATTCTTGTATTGATGGAGTAACGGAGTTACTTCATTTTCTGGAGCAGAAAAGGTTGAAAATTTTCGAATTTCTCAATACATATTTTCCTCCAGATTGTTACGGAGCGTTATCCTAAATTCCAGTGAGTGTTTTATTCCTCTGGAGAAACTTGTTTGTTTTATTTTGCGGACACCGGCTCAATAAATTATGCAAAGTTCACAGGGACGTTGTTTGAGAAGGGGTCTTGTGGTTTGTTGAAGAGTCAAAAAAGATGATATTCTTCTCGTCTTCTTTGATGGAGCACTTGTTGTCCCCAAACAAAACAATATATCATGCTTAAGTGTTTCGGTTGAAAATGCTTCAAAAAAATTGTTCTCCTGCCACTACACTGTTTCTGACTCAGATTTTCTTCGGGATATGTCCGCTCATCTATCTTCCCGTCCAACTGAAACAGAGCTGGAGTTCCTTGTTTTAAATATTAAGTAGGACACGTTCACTTCACCGGTTTTTTATATGTGTGCTCAGGCTGACTAGGATTTAAATGTTGACATTCTCTCTCTCTCTGTCATATTAAACAAGAGATGAGAATAACAGTTGCATGATTACTTCTCGTCGAAGGAAGGTCACCCTTTCCAAAAAAAATTATATTCACGATGAGAAAATCCTATCATGTGTCATCCGTCCAATCCAAAGAGCTTCTTCTCTCCTTCCTTCACTCACTCAGTTGAGGTACCTCTCTTGGCAGAAAAGATTGTTGACAAAGTGAGCAAGAAAAACGTGGAGAATGACATAGTTTATACAAAAGATTTGAAGTATGCTGTTTTTTATAATGGGCAGATTCTAATCCTTTTCTCCAGAAACAATGTGAAACACGAAAGATTACACGTTTGTATGTCACTGACGGTGATGGGCTGTTCCCTTCAAGTTCTTGTTTGCACGTCGACTTTATACTGTCAAACTGAAGTACACATGCGAATACCGCAAACACATTAAAAACCGAGTACTTTCCTGAGATTCAAGATTGAATATTTTACTTTATCTCAATTCTCTTCAGAACAAGTCTCATAATGCCCTCCAGGTTACATTCACGAAGGGTACAAGTTATTGAGGTGACTTGAGACTCGAAAAAACTAAGTCTCAGTTTAGCAAGATGATGTGTGTGCGTGGTTAAATCTTTTTTGAGAGAAATGTGTACACATGCACCAGCAAGGAAGCACCAACAAGTGGCACGTAGGGATGCCGGAGTGTAACTAAAAAAGGGTTTCAAAGTCTTAACTCAATTGTTCAAAGTGGACAAGTAACTTGTTCCTAACAACTTGTGTAGTAGTAAATGCACAAAAGCACATTTATATATACCTCATCTTCACCATTCACCCTCATCATCATCCTCAGCCTCATCTTCTTCTTTTCTGGTCAGCATTTGATTTACCTTACATTTACCTTACATTGTTGAGCACACAGATCATATTGTGAGTTAAAAAAGTGGAAGGACGACCAAGGCAGTCCAATGCAATGGATTGGAAAAAAGGTAGAGGGAAACGGTACCCACAAGTCAAGATAGTGAATACGATGAGGCAGTCGTCGTCGTCAGTTTTTTATGATGACTAGATGATGCACAATAAGTACTTCATATACGTATGCTCACAATCAGTATGTATGTAGAGTGTGCACAGGTATTACACACTTGATTTGAGTAGGCAGGTAGGCAAACGTGTGGAGCAAACGGAATAGGCAGGTAGGTGGATATGGAATTAACATTTATTATAATCATTACTACACACACACAGCGAGTTAGTGAACCACGAGAACAGCAAGCCTCAACAGAGGAAACATGATCATCTCCTGCGTTGTGGTGAGTGTGTATATTGGTAAAAGACAAACACGTTGTACACCATTGTTCATAATATTATACACATTTATTGGGGAAAGATGGATCAACTTCTAACCGAGGAGATCAGGTTGAAAACTTTCATCGTACTTTTCAGACCAGAGCAGAGCAGAAAGCTATGAGTAAGTCTCATCCTCATCGGATACCAGTCTGAGGAGATACCTTGTTGAAATGTGTTTTTCGTTTCTCATGCTGGCTCATCATCGTCCCTCGTAACTTAAGTGTTGAATCTTAGGCGTAGGTTTGAAAAGGGATTCATAAATTGTTTCGTTATCAATGCACAAATGCTTTTCTTTGTGGAATATTTTTCTTCTTTAGGTACCTATGTTCTCACATTTATGCGCAGGCGTTTTATACTTGAAAATGCAGTAGAAGAGCGGAGGATAAAGAATGTCTGGAAGACCAGTAGCTTTTCTGAAGTAAAATACCTTCTCAGTAGATCCTGTATATTATTTTGAGAGTGATGGGCGAAATTTAATTTTGGTTACATAATATTATGAACGTATATGCCAATGCATGTTTCTATACAAAAAAGAGTTTGGGCGAAATTCCATGAAACGGTTCGATTAAAGAAATAATGTTGGTTTCCCGGAAGAATCATTTAAATGAAATGAATAGACGTCGACATGAATAAAAATAATTTACAATGCTAACTTATAATCTCACAGGTAAATTAAAAAAAATTAGTAGTGGTGGTTTGTTGTAAGAAGAGAATTCTTGTAATTTTAACTAGTATTTTGGTTAACGACAAGATCCATTTCAGTAAAATATTTCAGAGCCTGCGAAAAATGATTCATTGCGGCGGAACCATGCTGGGAAGTGTCAAACTCGCGTAAATCCACTTGCATCTGAGCAAAATCGGATGATAGCTCAAGCATAGATGATTCCTGTTATAAATAAATTTTGAATACGACCGGTTTGAAAATATTTTACCACAGTAAATTCTTGCAACCATATTAAAATGCTCGTACAGTTAATCCACACTTTTAGGGTGGGTACTTACAATAGTTTGCAAAAGTTGAGCATTTGGTGAATTATTGCTCTCCATTTCCTGAACTGAAAGGGTTGCTAGCTGTACCATGACAGTCTGTAGGTGTTTGAGGGTTTTCAGAACGATTAGCCGAGACCGAGCAAATCGGCATATCTGAACGGCAGCTTTGCCACTGTTGATGTTCTGCGCTTCGCCAATCATGGCTGTGGTAACTTCTTGGTTATATGCTTCCAGTTCCACCAGCATACCTTCCAGTCTTGTTTGAACGAATTCTACAGAAATTTGCTCAAGATTCTCTTCTTGTGTGGAGGACTTCTGCTGCTGGCTTCCCTGGAATTCAGGTTGATTCATATCCATGAACGCTCCACGAATGAAGCGTGCTGGATTTCCTCTATCCGAAAAACTATATTGAAAAGAAATAAGAATATAAAAACCGCACATGTTTGTTGATACATGAAAGAACCTAATAAGGTGAAGGAAGTCGATTAGCACAGAAAAAGCTTTCCAAGGTCTCTTACGTGATGCGTTTCCCGACCGCAACAGTGCCGAGAGAAAGTAGTGCAATCCAAAATGACTTGTGTGCTACCATTGTCACCACCGTTTTGGGGGAATTTCGCAATACAAATACGAAAACCACAAAATACGTAAATGACAAACGATTTAGTACGCCACTGTGTATACTATAGTGCCGATGTCAAATTGCTTTTACAGATTGAGCAATCAGAAACGACTGAAGGGGACAAACACTTCGGGCCAAAAAGTTTTAAACTCACTGAAGTTGTTAATTAAATTAGATGTGCTTACGCGAATGACGGTTTCAGTACAATGAATATTTTAATGTGCGATGAAGTTCGTAAACTGCGTACTGCATTATGGAGTGGACCCATTTCCATACTAACCTTGTCCCCTTTTCACACTGAAAAACGTTTCGGAGTACCTTGAGTAGATTTTACGATGAGCTTGGAATGCTGCTTGGGATTATTGGAATGTGCTTTTGCAAACTTAACCTTGGCATATGAAAACATATTTAATTAGTAGACTGTCGAGATCATGATCAATCAATGAGTTTATAGCACATGCCAATGGTGGAAGATTTGAGATGCTTTTGTAATTTGTAAACTTTTATGATGGATGAGACGTGATGACAAGAATGTCCGTGATGATGTGATATGATATCTTCGATGCTTATATATGACTAGAAAACATTTGTTCAAGAGATGCATATTAAAACAACTCAACTAAAAATTATATAAGTATTTCGTCTTTTATTTTGTGTCACACTAGTTTTGTCGATTGTCAGCATCAGCATTCATACTATAATTTCGATGATTCCGAATTAAATCAGGTACATGAATTCGGAATAAAATGTCGGTCAATCCAATACATTATAATAGTTAATTCGACATTAAAGCATACTAGACTTATAGACCTATTTGGGTGCACCTCGTTCAAACAAATTCTCACACATTCTTTCCAAGATTCCAATTCCAAGTATATCACGAGTTCTAAAACCTACTTATAATTTTAGTCCATATATCACAAAACTGGAACTCGAACCATCCGATAACATTCATAAAGTCTACCCCCCCCCCCATTTCGACCAATTACTTTTTA
Source organism: Heteromurus nitidus (assembly GCA_034687055.1). Taxonomy (NCBI): domain Eukaryota; kingdom Metazoa; phylum Arthropoda; class Collembola; order Entomobryomorpha; family Entomobryidae; genus Heteromurus; species Heteromurus nitidus. Next base: position 89,707 of record JAQFZW010000130.1, on the reverse strand, counting down.
AATATGCTTCATTTGAACAAGATAAGAATCAAAACTCACACATACCTTCTTCGTGAACTGGCAATAAAATAATTAAAGTGTGCAATCACGATTAGAAGAAAATGTAGACATTCATCAATTTATATATGTACTTTTTCAGATGCATTCAATTAGGTAGTTTACAACACGCGGTTCACAGATCACAAAAGGAATGCACATAAAACAGTATTTCGAGGAAACTGGTTTACCAAAGAAAATCAGTGATACTTTTTTTCTTGCAAACTATATAAATTTGAAAAGTATTACCGGTATTTCTTCACATTGATTTAGATGGACGTTTATATAGTGTGACTCATCGACAAAAACTACTTTTACATATACACATTTTTACTCTACAACCAATATTATCCACCAACACAAAAAAATCTGAGCAAGTAAGTAATCATCAGGATGATGGTTGAAATAATTTATTACCACAAGAGAAACAAGTCCGAGTGTGCTCGTTGTTAAATTGCAACGTGCGAAAGGATGTTTACAGCACTTCTCGTTTTTTATATATTCACTTACTGCTTCTCAATAACGTGGATGTAAAATCCTGGGTCCGAGACTTCACCCAGAGGTTTAAAGTCGCCGAACACTTCATGTCTGACGTTTGCCCCAAAGGCTTCTTTCAGCATTGTCGTGAATGACTCAAGCTTGTGTGGGTAGTAAGAGAGTCTGAAACGGCTGAAAAAAACAAAAAGCAACAATCGTTTTAAGCAAAAATTATGCATAAATTGAAGTAAAAAAGGTTATAAAATTCATTAGGGGAAATACTTTCAGTGTACTTTACTCAAATGTTTCACAAAAGTTTCAAGGCATTAATAAACGTTTGCATTCAATCATCTTCGAATTCCCTATTGTGATTTTGGATATTGGATTCAAAAATCGTTGCTTCACATCCACCGAGCTACTTCAGCACGTCTTAAAAGCTCAAGCAAGTGGTACGATTGTTTAAAACCAAAACTTCCAAAGTTGAAGAGGAAGCGTGATTTCAACCGTTCTATCAGCCTGCGACCTACCGGCATTTTTCTTCACGAGAATGAGTCGATACGATCTCGAGAGGCATATTGCAACAAAGCCGAGTGGATCGTAAATAGTCGTCGGTGTAGCTTCAGGAAATATTTACAGAAGCATGCGCATCCTTATATACTTTACTACTGTGCGTTATGTCTTTGGAGGACCTTCGTGCTTCGTTTTGTCGAAGCCTAATGATAACAAGACTTGCACAAGTGGCAAATTTGTACTTGTTGAATATTACTCATACTGTCACAGATTTAAACAACTTCTCTGAAAATTCATAATGTTCTGAGGTATCTATCAAAAATCATCCTTGCTCTTAGCAAGTTTTTTTTCTGAAATGATAATTTTACCAGAAAACACTATGAGCATTTTCTCAGCCTAATTAGTTTCCGCTTGAATGAGCAATCGGGCAATAAAAGTCAGGAATGACATCATTCATACATTTTTACTTGAATGAAGGTTGCGTGTGATATTGTTGTAAAAAGGTGTCAAAAATTCGTCATCCGAAAGTGGGGATGAAAGTGATTTTTCTTCTTCTCATAATCAGATAAACAATCCGCCCACGGACTATTGTATTGTTAGGTCTACAACTGTACTTGTACTGATTACCAAGAAATGTGTTGGCTCTTCGTTAAAAATCTGGATAAATTACATGGTATTTCCTGCCTAGCCTTAATTTCTGTTTCTTTCGTCTTCGTCATCGAATTATGAATCAGCAACAAATTTTGCAACTCGTGTAACAAAATCAAGACACCCATAAAACCAAGCTGAGGAACATTATTACACACTCGTCCTAAAAACAAAAAAAAAACTATATTTTTTTGGCTATCTTCAGGGCTACCATCATTCATTCTCACACCAACAGAGAGAGAAAAGAGACAAGTCATAAAGCAGGTCATAATTTGCTCATTATGTGAACTACACATCTTATTAGCTGACGGACTGACGACTCTTCACCCTGAGATTTTTGCCAGAAGTGCCACAAAACTGAATTGTGCACAACAAATGTTCCGAACAAGAAGACCATACATTCTAACATTTTTACTACTTCTATTCTATACTCCCTTTGCCACACAAGCTACTAATCGCAACTTTCGATCACATCATTTCTTTCTCAAAATCCTCAAAATGTCCTGTGGCAAGAACAAGTCATATCTTTGGGGATAATTCCCTGATTATTATGATGATGATACTGAAAGAAGATTACAACTTTTTGGGCACACTGACTGAATTTCTGACTGACTACGATGATTGAATACTTTTTTTTCGCGTCCTCCTCTCTTCACCGTTGATTCAGCATTCTTCGAGAGGTGAACAATTGGTTGCACGAGTGAATGAGTTGAAAACTAGCATGATTTAATGTGGGGACGAACGATGACACGCGCTTTTTCCTCTGCATAAAAAATCGCGTTTACATCCATTCATTTCCCATACGTTATGTGCTTTAAAGAACTGTAAAATAAGTGCATAATGTGGTAATAGCGTGCAATTCACATTTGAAAGTGACACACACACAGAAAAAAAATCTTCCGTCAGTGACTCTCGAGTGTGGAGCGAGTTTTTTTGCGTAGGTGGATAATATATTATCATAATGCAGAGCATTTGGCAGAGGTCAATTGGGCTGGGTTGGCGTAAGCCAGAATGCACAATTTTCCCTTACAAAAAACGCCACAACACATTCCTTCCTACAATGATTTGGTGTTTTGTGCTGGTACACTGGCAGTAAAGTAGAAAGAAGTAAGGAGGATAACTTGATTTCTATCTCCACCTCACCGAGTTTTTCATCTTGGTGACATGTTTTTTTCTTGCATAGCATTTCTATGCAATTCAAGAACCTCGTGTATGTCGAGTACCTATAATGAATGAATTGAGATTTGGTAGAATAACGTCCAGTTCTAGTTTATATCATTTCTTCTTCTTCTTCTGGTGACTCAAGTTTTGCACTTTTGCAAACTCATCATATTTGAATCTATTTCAGGGCTGACTCACATTATTAATGTCTGCAATAATTCCTGTCTCTCTCGTATAATCACTTAACTAGCGCCAGTCAACTGTCAGGATGACTATAGAGCTAATCGCTGAAGAAAATGATAATGAGTTTTCTGGTCTGGTCAGACAAGTAGTGTGTGTGTGTGACTCCTTTAGTTGTTATACATATTTCAAGGTAATAATAAAAGCGATTATTAAAAATGATTGATTGATTCTGCAGATTGGACTAGCTCTTTGAAATGGAAAGGGTTTTTCATGGACTTAATGGCCTACGCACTACTACGACTGCTCTAACATCAACGAGCTGTTGTAATTGACAAATCGAAGATTATAAGAGTTGTTATAATTCAGTAAGGAAGTCCTGAGGCAAAAGCCAACCTGGCACCAGACTAAAAACACAATTCACTACTGGAGGGTGAGCTAGTGGGAGGATTTGAGCGGAGGTGGTGAGTAGTGAATGGCAAAACAGGGATTCCTAATTGCATTATAGGTCATCTCCTAGCATAATCTTCATATTAACTGAAAGTTTGTGCAAAAAACGTGGTGAGGGTTAAGGTCTTTATCTAATGCTGAATCGCTCGACTGCAAGACAAACACAGCACACCCACAACCATATTATATGAGTCAAAGCTGAATGACTAAAATTGAGAACATTTCCCCTCGTTTCCAGATAATATTAATCAGAATCAAAATGCAAATCTTGTGTGGAATAAAAATTTGAGAAAATGTATACTTACTTTAGCTGGTTTTGTTCCATTTCTTTGTACTTGCTCCCCAAACCGGATACATCAATAATGTAATCCAAGGTAATAAGACAAGGCACTCCTTCTTTCAGCAAAGTTGATGTCTGAATACTTTGAATGTATTGGCTCTGTATAAGCATAAAATGCAAATTTTTCCCTTGTAGTCATTCGCAAAAACCAAACGTTTCATGTTTGTAACTCAACCACCTCAACATTTATGACCGGTTTCTAGAGAATCCCGAATGTGGGGGCTAACTCGAAAGAGAGGTGCAATAGCAGATTAAATATATGTATTCTGTTGTATTTCCGTCTTCCAGATTCAATGAGTCATTTTTTTATTTTTGAGGATACTAATCCCTAAACAATGCCTCGTCTCTCCTGGCTTCATGAAAAATGGGTTCGGCAGGTGCAACACGTTCGGCAAATTTTAGCCAATGACACACATATTCCAGCCGAACGTGTAACTTCATTCAAATCTTTCTGAATTATCTGTGCTTAATTACTGAGCTGTGGGTCCTAAATAATTATAATCCTAGCCGTAAGAGTTGCACATCAAAAATTATAAGAAAAATAATTTGATGAATATGACTAAAATCCACTGAGCAAGTGGTAAGGTGAGAAGTTATGTCTAACATTTTGCAATTTAATTTCTAGCGGATCATCACAATTCAAGAAAGCCACAAATCAGAAGTGCAGTTAAACCTGATGTTAACAAAGATATTATGATGTTACAACTAACCTACAAATATTCGCACATGAGAATGAGAACATATGCAAAATAGATGCTCGACTGTGTTCCAGCCATCATCAGCATACAAATGACAATCAATGAGGGTTGAAACAAGGTGTTAATGACTATTCTATTTACCTTATTTCCATCTAAACGGACGATTTAATGCAGACAATGTCTGCGTGTGGCACCCTGCGAAGCTACACAGGCTTACAAGTTTACAACTGGATACCTACCAAGAATTTGTGTGTTTGCATGATGAAAAATCTCCTAAAAAGTGTCAGTACCTTCGTACTTCAATGATATATGAATAGTGACATTTATGTAGATGTATAGTATTTTGTATCTTCACTGCTGCGTGCATCATTTCTAAATTGATATTCCGTGCCGTGTGAAATGTATGCCATTATTTAACTACCTACACAAGGTCAACTCTCAGCTTGAATTAATATTATCAGAAAAATAATATGAGTTTTGTTTTGGAGTGTGAAAACTTACGCTGTAATAAAGGTTTGTCATTGGTGTTTTGCCACGGTCCAGTATACAGTCGTAATTGCGATGGTCAATGATTAATATACCACCTGGGCGAAGCAGGGATTGAAAGTTTCTTATGGCCAGTCTATGAAAATGCAAATTCACATGCTAATTTTAACACGTGTTTTCATAATTGAATTATGTTTCACAATTTACGCTTTGATAAAAAATTTTTTTGCTCACTTCTGATCACACTGATCTCCATTCAGACTGAAATCGGGCAAATGAGCAAAACTATTTCCCAGACAAAGCACAGCATCAAATTTTTGGTCACTGGGAAGTTCGCTAACGTTATTGTTCTTTCCATGTAACATTCCATTTTGACCTTTGGGATCTTTCAGTATGCCGAGGTTAACCAAATCTTCGGGGAGGGTGAGCCAGTTGGACTCTTCAATCACTGGAGAAGATATTGTGATAAAAAATTAGTTGCTAAAAATATCTCAGATAACATTATGACATCATATCAAATTCCGACATTTGTAACTGGATATAAGCAGAATCTTGGAAAATTACCCCAGTTATCAAACGCTTCCTCAGATCTCCTATTCCATCTTGTTCTCAGGGCGTATTTCAGCATTTTATCGGAGGCATCTACTGAAGTCACTTTAAATCCTTCTTCTACGAGTAGAACGGAATCGATTCTGCATTAAAACAAATATCATACAAAGTTACATATTTCATTTCATTGGTTAATGCTATTTGCACAGATGTATGATGTACTTTATGCTCGTTTTAACGTATAAATCAGGCATTACTTTAACATGCTATACGGCACGATACATCGGATTTAGCGTTATTTAACAGATTCACTATGATTCATTATCAAAGTCGGCATCCTAAGACTTCTGAAACTCATTGCAAATTTAGAAGCTAATGCTTGCATTCGGGTTAATTTTTGTGAGTTTGGTTTCATTATGACCTATTAACCTTTCAACATTCCACATCCCAAAAGTTGACCAATCAGAATTAAGGCTTCTGTGGGCCGGTACATCGTATCGTATGATAAACTTAGCTAAACTCTTATCTACAAGAAAACTGCTTTGCGACATGCGATATCTGACAAGCCCAGGAGATAAAAAATAAATTAAGATGCAGACTACAAATTTGCAGCATAGAACTACTATAAATGTTCATCGTGGTTTTCATGAAGTTACAAAATTGGGTTTTATAATCTTCCATGCGTCATAGAATTGAGATGATTAGCAAGGGACAGTGACCAATAATTTTTGCCGGTGATAACTGGTAGTAACTTACCCTGTACCACAAGCAGTGTCAAGTATTTTCTGACAATTTCGCTGACGAAGAGTGTTGAAAAGAAAGGTCTTGTAATGTTCAGTTCTGGAATTTTTGTCTCCAATGTAAATCTCCCAGAGCTTCGCTGCCTTTCCATCTGCGTACTGATCTGTTTTTAACGAATATCAGACAAAGAATGCACATCAGAAACAGAGTACAACAACCAAAGAGTGCTTGCAAAAATAATAAGAACAAGCGGTTTGTGCCATTGGACGAAAATGTACCGACATAAGTTGTAAGTATACAAAACACAGAGACCCGTTATTAGATCCGAATGACACTGTGCAGGAAATGCAATATGGAACAGTATATTACCCGGTATTCCCTCAGCAGCTGTCCCCAATGACCTTGTGCGGTAAACGTTGTCAACCATGATGAGAACGAATTTCTATCTTTGGGGTAGACTTGGAGTAAACTTTGAAATATAGCACAGGTTCAATTGCTCAACAATGCACTTTGATGACCAGAGTTTAATGAGTAATGGCTTGCAGTGAGTGTGAGTGAACTGTCGTTAGCAAACTGTGAGCCACGTACACCTCCGCACTTATATTTATGAGGAAGCCTGGATGAGGGGAGTGGTGGAATTATAACTGTGAGTTTAGTACATGATTCACATTTCACACACCTCCTCCTTTATGCATAAAATATTATATATGTAAAGTATGTTAATGCTGGTGAAAACCGTTCCAGTGTTGTCAGTTATAATACTCGTTACACACCGAATATATAAACATGTGATCGCTCGACTGCGAAGTAGGTATTCACATTGCAGCTGGTGGTGTAGCTATGACCATCGTCGTAGTTATGCTCGTCGTGAGTATTCGTCGCTCCCCAAAATCCGACATCTGTGCACTCCACTGCGCACATCAGCGAAGGAAGCACATGGAAGTTGGAACAGCGTTTATTTGCACAGCTTGTGCTTTGTCGTGAAATGGGATTGTGGTATGTCGTATGCAGTTATACAGTTATACTCTTCTTCTCTGAAGAAATCGAGAGGAGATATATTCCTTTGATTTCCTAACACCGTTTACTTAATCACATTTACTCACTGTTAAACACGTACAGGTTTTGTATAACGCTCCAGGTCCATGCTAATGCGCTTTCATTATGAATCAACACGAGATGATGCTTCTTGATTCTTTATCAAAGTTTTCAATCCAGATCCAGCAAAATTAGCCTGGACCGAACATATATACAGTCTAAAATCCATTAACTAAAGACATTGGCCTGAAAAGATCAATTACTTTTTATTAAGGTTAAGAAAAGCGATGACTGTACAACGATGAAGATGCCTTATGAAATAAGATCATCCCATCCTTTCTGTAATCATAATCATGTTTGATAAAATGCATTCCTTCGGCTGGTCCATTCACTGGTCAAGGATTATCACATCATCATTTTTGTAAAAATTTAAATAAGTTTAAGTGAAAAAGCACATTATCAAATTCCCATTGAATGTCACATGAATGATGCCACGAGAGTGAAACTGACAAAACCTTACGCGCATGTGCATGCATATCGCTTGTTTCGTTGCAGGTTGCTTGATTAACTGCAGACTAACTTGAAATTAGTCTAAGGCACAATTTATATTGACAATTTGAATGAAAAGAATCGATTTCCACTCTTCTGTATATCCCGCATGAATATAAGTACCCTCTTGAATCTCGTGAATTTCATTTCACTTTCTTTCGGACATCACTTCATATGTTTCAAATACTTTTGCTCGTATTGTTTCACAGGGATTCCTAGTATTGTGAATGCGAAAGGTTTCGAAATTGTAAGGAAACATAGAAAGTGTTGTTAATTTGTCTTTTCAGTAAACGGCAAACAATGCACTTGCTCTTGTCTATTAAAATCAAACACTTTCGTCGACCAAACACGACTTGAACATTGACGGAATACAAATTTAATGAAATGTTACTATCTAAAGCATTCTTGAATGAGCAAATTAAGCCACATGCCTTTATTTTGTCGAAATTATGGAATGGACATCAAAATAAGTGACATTTGCTGCTACAATTTTCAAAAATACAGATGATGTGTGGATGTATACAAGACAAAATGTAGGTACAATCGAAAGGATTTTCAATTATTTCAGCCCGAAAATAAATGACTAAAATACAGCGATTTCTTCATAGAGGTGTGGTATGCGTCGTGCAGCGTCTCTTATGCTTCATTGCGTAAACAAAGCGTTCGCACGAAGGCATACACTAATCTTAAGAATAAGAAGCGACACACAATTCTTATCCCGAAAGACAATATGCGGAACAAAGTGTTGTTTTCGAAAACTGACAACTGAGCTCCTGTTTAGCCGAATTAGGAATAATTTGCTTCACAATATGATCAAGATTTTCCTCCTTTGTTTGAAAATCAGACAAATAAATGGATTTTTTTGGTATATGCGTTTATTCTGTAAGTATAACGTTGTCTTCCACATTTTACGTTTGAATTATCGCCTCCAACCGCCCGTGTAATACATTACACATTCCATTGTTAATTCCCTAATAAACCATGATATCCGTAGTTTGCACTGATTTGTTCACCAGGAAAGACAACAAAGAAACAATCAGCTAATACAGCTTCTCGAGTATAGAATGACTTGAAAGTGTGAGCTTTTATTGAGGAATTCACAAGGAAGGAGCTTTATCAACCTAAATTGTGCTCAATCTAAAAAAAGGTACTATTTTAAAGAGAATACGAATGTCATTTGATTTGAATGAAATAAACTCTCGTTAAAGTTCAGTTATGTATTCAACGTTTGTTGTTTTAAAACTGACATAATGCCAGTGTGCCTTTCATGCATTGAGGGGGAAAAGCTTCGACAAATGGTTGCATTCAAACATATATATAAAGGAGCGTTGTTTTCTGAACACCAACAACATTCAATCTTTACAACTCTTGCAAATAACTACTTCGAAAACTAAACCAATACTACTTCAACATGAACAGCAAGCTTGTAAGATTTTCAGATTTTTGAAGAGTTGCTTTGTTGTTGTTTCCTTAAAAAATACTCGGAAACTAAAGATTTTTTGTTTATGAAAATTTTACATTTTCAAATTTTTTCAGTTTGTGATCCTCTTCATTGGACTCGTGGTTGCGGCCACCTTTACCACTGCTCAGGACCCAAACGCAAATGGAAGCGGAAGAGTTAAGAGAGGTCATGGTCATGGTAAGTTTTCCAAAACCTTTCCTCGTATGCATTGTTTTGTGATTAATGGTTAAATTAAATTGAAAATTTCTTCAGGACATGGCGGTTATGGACACGGTCCAGGAGCTGGAGGTGGTGCTCGTGGCCCAGTCTACTTCTGCGGTTGGGTAGGAAGCAAGGAGGGCTACCGCAGTTATGGACATCATGGAAAGTAAAAAACCAACCCGGTATGACGGCCATGCTTTTTGTTTTCACTCTCGGGAATTGCAAAACAATTGTCGAGATCCGGAAAAAATCTTCACTGGTGCTATATTATATTGTTTCGTTGTTATGTTTTATGTTATCAAATCGCTGTTTTTAGTCAAATAAAGATTCGGATATCATTATTACTCTCGAAAGATAAAAAAAGTCTTTAGTTTGGAGGAAAATTATTACTGGAACAAATATCGTTTGAAAGCGTCGGGGATGCATTTGTGGAAAGAGCTCGGAGGAAGTCTGAATGGGACACATGAGTGATATGCCTTCAGTGCCCACCCTTCGATGGGACATGGTACGCATATCGCTGTATTTGTTTGCGTTTGTTGTAGCCGAGCAACTTCGATTCGAGATGAAAGCAGGTAGAGACGACTATATATTCAATGAATGCATTGATCCAGTCCATTGGTAGTATAGCGGAAGAAGTGAGCATATTTGGAATCCAATAAACTAATGGCCATTCCCCTATAAAACTGTAGTTAACTCTGAAATGTATGATTACTGGGGATTTTCGGGTTTCTACTTATAATTACCTGTAAACCGTTTAATACAACCAATAACGCACTAAAATGACTTGCTTATGCATTGGCCCAATTTCAAGTGGGAAGACGCTATTGTTGAAACGGTTACAAGGATCAAACGTACGAAAATATAACTTGTTTTTTCTTGTGTCAGAGTGACAACAGGATATACATACTTACCTTTGGAGCTCTTTTATTGGTGTAGGTCGATGAGTCTACATCAACGGTGGAAACCGTCGGCTCCAACATTGTTCAAGTGTCTAAGCTTCCAAATTTAAATGGAAATGATGGAAGCAACAAGAAGCAACCAGCACCACCAATATCGGGCAAGGAGGATAAAGACTTTATTGGGGTTCGGGAAATCGGAGGCTCCATGTCTCCGTTGTGGCCTTCATATTACGGTCCTTACAAAACGGTACTTTAAACTTTATATCTTTTATGTCTAGCTAATACTTGTGTGGCGCATGAATAATTTCTATTTGATAACTTCCCCTTTAAATCCCACGACATAGATACTTTATGTCATAGACTCGAGCAATCTCTTCCAAGTATCCATTTCCACGGTTCACCTCATGGAAATTTTATCACACGAGAAGCTCGTGAGGTGCCGAGTGCTAATCGTAATGGCAAAAAAGGATTTAACAGATGCAAAGAAATTGAATCTTCTCAAGTTTATGATGAGGCTGGACAGTATAATAGCTCAAGCTGGAAAGCGAGTCTCAGTTCTTGATGCCAGCGCAGTGACCGGGGATGGTGTTGAGGAAATTCGGAAGTGGATTATAGAAAATTCAGCATTTGCATCAAGACTGTGTCAAATTGAGAGTAAGGGAGGTGCGAACGTAAATAATTTACAGTGAACTTTCTCATTTTAGAGAATTTAATTATTTAAAAAAGTTTAATGCTTGCACAAGTTTATCTTTCAGAGTTGTGTCAAGTTATCAATAATATATGTGTTTCATTTACACAATATCATATTCTTTTGTGAGCAAAAGTTATTTTCTTTCTTAATCATAATCTTCACTTGAGAACACTAATGCATTCGTAAATCATTTGTGTGCATTTTTATTTACCACATTGGAGAAAAATGCATTAGGAATAATTATAAATAATAATGTATAGCTAAAAATCATCTATTACCGTTAAATTACTTATAATTAGCTTACATAACACAAACTTTGATATACTGACATTTTTACTCTTCCTCATGTAAACAAAAAATATGTCCTGTAAAATTGTACGTAGTAATTTTCATATCACCAATTGACCCCATGAATCCAATTAAAATCTATAGAGTCATCTTGTATTTCACTTTTCGTCATCTTTGTACTCTTTTCCTTACACAACTAAATACTCATCATTATACGATACAATATGGTACTTCATTCTCAGGTTTACGGATACTTCCGTCATATACAACTCTTTTTTAGCACTGAATTTAAACAGGTAATTGGAATCACAGAGTTTTGCGATTTGTGTCCCTGTATTTCATATATTCTATCTGTTTCTGATATTTTTTAAGTACTTAAATGTAATTTTTAATTCGAATATTGGCCCACAAGTTGGCAGTTTTAACTTCTCATAAAAATGACGGATTGCTCATTGTAGATTAATGGTATACTGATTTACGATTTATCTTTATACAAACTAGAACAGAGATTCAAAACATGCTCAGTACAAAATGCTCTCTCGTTTAAAAATTTCAAAACATTTAGGAATTCTTCATGATTCTTTCAAAAAAGAAATGGAGATTCACGCTTCACATGATTTTCATATCAGTTTGATGTTACGAAAAAAACTATGCGTAGAAAACCTCTTGAAATCTCATTCTCACAAGTATTTCTGACTTGCCTGAGGAGGTGAACTCGCCAAAGTCTTGAATACGAAGTTTTCGGATGGTAAGACAATCCAGAAGCTCAATACAAGCTTTCTCGGAAAGCTAAAAAGAAAACGCAAAATAACAAATTATTGCCATTACAAAATATTTTTAATTGAATTGAATAGAATAGTTGGTTTTGAAGGTTCGTACTTTGCGGGAAGAAATGTCTAGGAATTGTAGGCCCTGGCAGTTTATGATTCCACACAGTAACGAGAGATCCGTTATATTTGAAGCTCTCAGGGTCAGCTTTTGCAGATCTTTGTAAAAATTAAAACAGCACGTTAATTAATGTACGCGAGCAGAAATTTGATGAGTATTAATTTTTTGAGTGAAATATTTTAAGATCAGTGATACCTGAAAGGCTACCAACAAAATGACTAAACCTCATCAGGTCCCTATTGATCAGCCTTAGATTCCTTGGACGAAGGGATAATTCCGCCGAGGTTATGGATACCTTTGCCCCGGTCACACCTTCATCGTCAAAAGTTGGATTCTGAGAGTCATTGTTTTGTACAATCGCAAGTTCAACCAGAAAAGGCAAATCTTTAAATATAGTTGCGAGTCCATTGTTAGAGAGTCGATAACCTGCATTGACAGCCACCGTCTCAATGATTCTCAGACAAGTGAGGGTATGGGGAACAGAAAGACACTTCTCCGGAGACATGTCCACACTTGTCACTCTGTCCTGTGAAATACGAAGAATCTTCAGAGACGGATACGAACTCAAAACATTAGTTCCCTCCACATTCACTCCAACCAAGGTGAGCTCCTCCAACTTGAGCAGCCGTGGCCACTGGATCTCATTTTCTGTAGCGCTTCGAATCACAAGTTGCAGCATGGTAGATTTAAAAGTTTCCAGGAACATGCAGACCACATTCTGCTGCACGTCCTCTTCCACCAAAACGTGGAGTTTTTCAAGGGGAAACCTTTTGGACGCAAACCTCTCCAGATATGGAATATCAATGAAGCTCAAGCTAAAATGTTTGATTTCCGTTAGCTTTTTGAGGGTGACATGCTCATTTTCCGTTAGGCTGAGAAGGAAGGAACTGTAATGCTTGTGGGCATCCCTGGGCGAGTCGACGTCTGGGAAGTAGTTGATTCGAAGTAAGTTTGGCATTGCAGCTAAGATTTGGCCAATGATTGGACTCCTGAAGGAAACCTCTCCATTTGGCAGTGGAGGAAGTCTATGCCAGCCTTTTGCAAACAAATTGAACACTTTCATTTTCTCCATCTTGCCCACCATTCTCAGTGGATTTAGGAACATGGCAGCAGCTGGGAATTTTCCTCTCAAGGTTAGCTCCTCCAGGTTTGACAGGTGTTCAGCGAATAGCTCCTCCAAATAATGGAGTTGAGCCTCCCTGTATCTTATATCGAGCTCCAGGGCTTTCACCCGTGGGCCGACCTCTCGTCCAAACTGAAGTAGCTTCTCGCCCGTTACCTTGTTGTGTACGGTGATGGAGTAGTTCTCCCATACTGTTTGCATTGAAGACGCTCCCTGGACGTAGCGCTGAAAGGTGGAAACATTGTCTAAGCGTACTTTACTTCGAGATATCAGCCAACTTGAAGCAACCTCATGAAAAGTTTTGTTGACTAGGCGGCACACTTGAAGCGACTCTATAGGGAGATACTTGAACGCTAAGCCCAATACCTATAGGGGAACAGGGTTGAGGTAAATGTTTTAGAGTTAAATTACTTTTGCATGGCAGAAAAAATAAATCTCATCTTTTTAATTTTCAAATTTAAGCAGCAGTAATAACATGCATGCAGTTATTATTCCTAATTGTAATTGACTCATTGTTACCTCCACGTCTCGACTCTGAATGGTTAAGAGGGAATCCATGAGTTCCACAATGCACGTTTCATCCTCGTCTGATTCCATTAGTCTTCAGATGCCTATCCAGACTTTGCCAATAATAATTTCTCTGTCTGCCCTTTGTGTTTCGTATTTACGAAATTTGGAGGCATGTCATTTAGCCTTACAACATCACATCCATGTTTCATTGATCATCTTTATTGTAGCGCACGTACATAATACCCTGCCATTTTCCTCTGATGTCCATTTCATTAGACTTTTATTTGGTCAACTTTTCACGTAACCTAGATCTTACGTAGTCCTTCTCGTATACAAACATCTTATGAAAGCCATTAAGAACAAAGGTAAGTGCTACTCAGGTATATATATTATTCACTAAATACTACGTCTGAATGTGTGAAGGGGAACAGACGACGAACCTGCTGAACTCATTTTAAACTCTAAAACTCTTCAGATATCTCTTTCTAAATTGTACAATATGCCATAACTTTGGAATCGGAGGAGCACAGTACTTTTCTCGGATACGAGACATTACAAAGGATATATGAGTGGAAGTGAATATGGAAATAAGTAACACAAGTGGTACTTGCTATACAACAACGATAAGAGCTAAACCTACGTTGCTAAATTATTCTAAATCCATTCAAAGAACGTATAGCGCAAATTATAGACCATATAACTTCATTGAGTGAAAGAGCTTGGCAGTTTTGAAACTAAAATATTTAAACAACATTACAATCCGAAGGCTCCCGTTATGTATGTAGTTTTATGCTTCATATGCTTTATTAATGTAGAGTAAACGTCCGTTTAATATCAGTCTTGCATGCGGCTAGACGGGTACATTTATTGTTTGCATGGACGAGTGCTACATGTACTTCCATGTTTTTAGTAGCCAAACATTGAACCTACGTTGCAGAAAAGTGAGCTACATTTCAACTTCTATAGAAGCTATATATGCCATATACTATATATTCACATTGAGGAACGAACGAAACACTGTATCATGTTTATCACATAAGTTCACAGCATGTTTTTTCGGTCTGGAAATGGTTTTTGATCTATGAGACGATACAGCTTCAACCGTCTTGTGTCTATAGATAATTATTTGTTCTCGGTGATAGTAAGTATACACAAAAAATCCCAATCTATCGGATACACTTCACACACACACTAGTTCATGCAAAAACAGACATCTGCGGGTACAATGTAGAGATAGGTTTCCCACACACTCTCTCTGTCTCCCTCACGAATTCATACTTTCCAAACGGTTTCCCTCTCATATGCAAAACTGCTAGAAATTTACAAGATTGTACTATGTAAAATTAAAGCAGTTGGTTCGTGTTTCACAATGACAAGTGGAAACGAAACTGTGAAAAATGTATGTTATTCTTCATGAACGCTGAGTTGCACTTTGCACACTAAAACGAAGTCAACTGAAAATCAACCTGAATTTTATATCGTTCACGTAGTCCAGCAGCATAGAGCTCTGCAATTCAGGAGGAAGTGGAAGGTAGAACCTCATAAGCCGGTTGTGAGATGAGTGAGTGATGAGAGGTGAGGTGAGAGCAGGGATATTTGTCGGGGACCGTGCATGAGTGTAATATAAATGTATACTATTACTTTTGTAGAGGAAGGTAGGATGTCACAATTTTTTTTTAACTGAAAATAATCGGAACTTGTTCCACCATTTATATACACACGTGTTTCTCCTCTGCCGTGTACCCTATGTTTACTTGCTGTGTAACACTGAAGCTGACGAGAGGGAACCAAACGACCTCAAAAAATGGGACTAGCTTCACAACCCCCTCTCTCTCACTTCTTTATTCTCTCTGATGAGCACTCACACTCACAATATATCGTGCTGAGAGATATGAGGGTACTACTGCCTTTGGTACAGTTAGGATATGAGAGCTGTGAAAATGCACAAGCGTAAATAAAATGCGATCGTCTTTGCTCAGCTTTTTTCTACACAACAGAGACTCTCCGAGTGGAATGTGTAACATTAGAGAGCTGCTATAAGTGTGCAAGTGCCGACTCCGACGAGAGTGTATAGCATCAAGCATGATTTTTACCTCAAAAAAACAGATCGGAGGCGTGTGTTACGATGATGATAGAGTGACGCTTTTCCCTGACTTGGGTAATAAGAAAGCCTTGAATACGTCAAGGGAGATTCTGGATTTGTCTGGATCTCTCACATAATATTTCGATATTGCATGGCATATATGTTACTTATAGTACTTGTAATCATCACGTTGTTACTACTTTTTCTCACACAGCACAGAAAGCCATAAGAATTATACATGCAAACATGTACCTATCTAATATACTCTCACATTCGCATTTTGCTCACTAAAGTGTTGAAAGTATGGTTTCACGGATTCGTGAGCTATATTAACCATGTATCTTGTGATGATATTGACGCTTGAGGTTTGAGCAGTGTTGTTGTCTAGTCCAGTTGATGCTTGCCATTAAAATAGCGAAACGCTAAATCTATTCATGGAGAGTGGAGAGCTGACGAGACGATGAGCATGAAGGAATAATATGCAATTTTTTGCGAACCGTCTGCGGTCTGGTCTGCTCTCTCTCTCTCATTCTCCTACAAGGAGAATTGTTGACCGTCCAATGTTCACCTGGGTTTTTGCGACGACGACGACCATGGGAATCAGTAAAGTTATGTCTGGCTCCTGGAATACCTGTCAACAACTTGTGCAACATATTCAACCTTTATACATTTACCTACATTCGCCGGTTCTCATATATACATACAGCAAATATGTGTAGCTACATGGTTTTTGGAGGTCAGAAAGGAAACAAGTATTTTTGCCTTATGATTGGCTATAGTACTAAAAAGTCTTGGATTTACTTGGTAAAAACAGTAAATACTGCGTACTGACTGGGATGTCTACAGCAAGAAGCAAGGTCATAAGCAGGCACTATTCCGAACTAGAAATTTGGCAACGCAAAAGCACAGGAGAGTGATAATGATATGAATTTTTGTGTCTCTGAATAGCTTCATCTCATTGTAGGAGTAATGATCGGCACAAGGCTGGATAACATAGAGTATGCCTATTTTGCATGTCTGGAAATTACGTCAGCTCAGCTCAAGTATAGAAAGCAATTACAGAGTCTACAACGCAGTTCATCTAAAACGTTTTCTCCAGTCTATGTATTTTCCCGAGCAAAATGAGTTTTTCTTGGAACGTACACGGCGGGAGGGAGCATGTTCGTATATAATTTCTTCGAAGGGAACCTCAAAATGAGAGACTTTCAGACATTCAAAATATCTTTCCTTTCCTTGCTTTAAAACAGTCTTGTTTGACTGTGATTCTCGCCAATAGAAGGTGTATGTGGCCAAGCTTATAATTATAAATCTCAGAGGGTACGTAGGTTTTTGTAAATATAAAATGCATGAAAGCAAGAAACCAGATAAGATTCAATTCATTGTTGAGTAAGGTACTTCGTGGTCGTACCCTAAATTCCTGGACCCAAAAACATGATCCAACCTCACGCAGTTTCCTTTTGACCTCGTTTTTCTGACTTGTGTAAGGTTGAAGGTTGCCACTTCACTTCCTTAAGCCAATGGTGCGTTCGGATTTTGGGAAAGGCATGAGACCATCAGATTCATTTCTTTCAAAAGATATTGATGTGAACGGAACAATATGCATGTCTGTAGATAAGAGTAGCTTCTGTGTTCCTCTTTTTCAGAAGAAATGTAGCGCATGTACCATTTTCTGTCTTCGTGTGAACCAAATCATTCATACACAAAATGGAATTATTGAAGTAAGTCAAGAAGGTATGTATGTGATCGGCGTATGTATTAAGTGCGTTACTTGCATGACTTCACTACAATATCAGGTTGTGTGACGTTTGCCACACATGGGTGGGAATAGACACACCTATTTAAGGGTACCCATCTCGCAGAGAGCAACTGGACTCGAAAGTTTTCTGAGAAGTGAACACACTCCTTTATACTTTGTTAGTACGCGCATGTGTATTCTCCTCATAAGCAAGTCACTTTGAATTGATTTAAAACTATTGCAATTGGGTTCGTCCAAACTGGGTCCAAACTTTATGACATGAAATGAAAGGAACTTTTATCTAAATCCTTGAAAGTTGGTCACAAAACAAAAAATAGAAAATAGATCACGAACGTTGACAATTTCAGCCATTTCCAAAAAACATCGAGGGCTACTAAAATGTCCATGTTTGGCAATATCGTCACGAATAAAATCAACTTCCTTGGAATTATATTACATTTATAAATTCACCCATAAAGAAATCCGAAAAGGACTACAAGAACCGTTGTTGTATTGTGGCATGTGTGGTTGGTTATATGCATCTCGAATATTTTTCTGTGTAAGCAGATATGCAAGTACTATGAATTTATGTACGTAAGAATATATGTACCTGTGTACCAACCGATGTACCTATTTCTTAAGTCAGCATGCAATGTATGAGGTTTAGTCAAGCTTATCTTGCACTTTCTTAACCTTGTTCAAGCATAATATCTTCGTTCTTTAGCAGCGTTACCTCCTCCGGATATGTTCATTTTTAGTCAGCATATCTCTAATCTGGATGGCCGAATCAGAAACTTATGGCAAATCATGCAAATGGCTTTATGTTCGGTTTAAACTGGTTTTCAATGTTCATTAGAAAGTAAACTCTGCATTTTTTATAGTTATGTGAATGGCGAACAGTCCAGAGGTGCTCTTCTCTATTGTATCATTATTTCCATAAAAAGTACATGTCACAAGGTAGAAATGGAACTTGCTCCTAATAGCTACACTGCTTGCTTGTTTTTCAGAGAAAATCAAGGTCGACCCAACGACTCGCAACCGCAACCACAGTCAAATTGCTACTTCTTTAAGGAAGAACAATTTAAATGGTACGCAATAAGGATAATAGCTTCGTCGAATTTCTATAACACTGGAAGCTGCTGCCGTCTAGCTACAACATCCGAGTTATGCTCATATAGTCCTTAGGTCCTTCCTGTTAGGTCCCTAGCTAGACTAACATATATTAGACGATACATATAAGATAACGATAACTTTATTTCCCTAAATTCCTCCAGGACATATGAAAGTTACATTCAAATCGGGTATGCAAACGTGCCTTCTCTCATTTAAGGTAAGAAACGATGTGTTCCGGTTTGTCGCTCTACTCTACCCTAGCATATGACTCGCATCCTAGTATTGATGTTCATGATTTAGTGTGTGAATGTTAAAATCCCACTTATGTTTGGGTTTTCCAAGTTGTTTAGGCTCGTCCACTCGTAAGCCACTATATTCTTTTATTAATGCAATTGCTTCGTTTCGTACATGATTTAGAAACTTCAGAGTCGTGCTGGTGTATATTGTTGCAACCAATTCCTAACAAGTTGATGAGCTATTGCTCCATGAGGAGGTATAACTAGATCTCCTTTTTCATTGTCGGACAAAATTCGTGGATTCTTCCTCACTCGTTCCACAGCCGCAGCTACCTCATCCTTCGTGAACCACTTTGCACTTTCCAGTTCCTCTTTGTCTATATCAAGCTATAAACCAGCAAAAGTTTTTTTATTGCCATTGAATTGGCGAAAATGATGCGGAAAGGAATAGAGGCAAGGGTTTATGGCTTTACCTCTTCCGAACCCTGCATTGCGACCGCCGTACATCCCATCATAAGAGAAGTTTGTGGCAATGGCCAAGGTTGTGATTCAAAATACTGAATATTTTCAACTACAATTCCAGCTTCTTCTGCAATTTCTCGGCGGATGGTATCCTCCAAGGCTTCTCCTATTGATTGACATTGATTAGCATATTATAGTCGTCTGTCCTACATAAAACAAGCTTTATGAAGTTAAGATATCTTTCAGTATATATTTGACTGTACCTGGTTCCATGAAGCCAGCGATACATGAATACATGCCCTTGGGATACATTGGTTGTCTCACTAAAAGGATCTTGTCGTTGGAATGATTTGTAACTCTCGTGATTGCCACTGGATTTATTTGAGGATAAATCGTCATGTGTTTGCACTTTTTACTGCATTCTTTAGAACAACCTGAAGCCTTTCTCTCAAGAGCGGATCCACAATGGGAGCAAAATTGGACGGCTTCATTCCATGTGAGCATTGAATATCCCTAATACGAAGAGACAGCGTTCGGAAAAGTAAATCACTAACCATTCATCGTTTGTGAAATTTCAATCGTGTTTTAACTCACCCTACACACGAGAAGATTATGTTCATCAGAGAGCGAAAATATTGCCCTCCGCATATCAGAAAATCTTCCATTGTAAGTGGTTTGCACCGTTTCTTCCGCTTCAGATGGAACAGAGCATGCAAAAAATGGAATCATTTCAGCGTCCCCGTCCACTGATAATACAATTGAGGACTTTTTCACGCTGGGGTTGAATGATTCAACCTCTGAAATCATAATTGATATCTTTTGTTGCATTTTATATACCACGAATTTAAGCACCACCTCTTTTATAATAAAATGGGAATAGAATACTATTTTTCATGACTCAATGCCCCTAGTAGAGGCCCTGTACTAACCATTAAATGATCGCCAGTTGATCACACTGCGAAATGGATTTTTCGAATCCTTATTCTCAGTCAAGAAAGGCTTATTGTCACAGAATAGCAAATATGAACCTTTCTCAAACGCTTGGTTGCATACATCTTCGTGGTCCTTCAATTGTTGGAAATATTTGCTTTGCTTCACGTATCGTGCCATTCTGGCAAGAGACCACGACAT
Source organism: Heteromurus nitidus (assembly GCA_034687055.1). Lineage (NCBI taxonomy): Eukaryota > Metazoa > Arthropoda > Collembola > Entomobryomorpha > Entomobryidae > Heteromurus > Heteromurus nitidus. The sequence continues at coordinate 69,025 of JAQFZW010000130.1, read as the reverse complement.
TAGTCCTTCAACAGGTAGGTAGGATCTCGTCCCAGTATTAAAAATATATCTTCAGAAAACTCAGGAAAGTGGCACAGATATTCCCAAAACTTCGAAAAATCGCAAAGACTTACTTCATTACCTGAAATGGAAAAAAAATCATAATTTAATCAAAATGAGATTTGATTACGCATAAAGCAAAATCAAGTTAATATACAGTTGTCTGATTAATTTCATAATATTACTGTTACATGATTACACATACTTCCCACTGATAGTGCGGTTCAAAGTCAAAGACGACGAAATTAACACATTGGAGCTATAGATAGCAACACTAGACTGACCCAGCCAACTCACTTTTTGGGTTTTATGCAAAGTGATGATCATTATGATCAAAACAGATGAAAATGAATGAAATAATTATGATGGGGCAAAATAATTTCTGACAAGACGCGTGCAAGTGTAGTTAAGAAGATAGGGAATATATTTCAATCTCACATCTCGCGAAACATAATCACACATCACTATCACGCATTCACGCGCACACATGTGCTCATCCTTACACACATTGAATTGCTATAGAGTTTGCAAGTTCAATTCAACAGTTGCTGTACTGTAGTGGTGTGCAGTACCATGTAGAAGAAGTAGTGAAGCAGCTGCAACATTCAAACTCATTCAACGAGTAATCACACAACATCCAGCATACTTACCCACATCTTTTACAGTCACATCAACATGCACCAATGTGCCTCGGAACAGCTCAAAAATTCACACATGTGAAATCATTGTGAAATGCTTGTACAGTCTACGCTTAATTTATTCGTGTTTCTGAACTATAAACAAAGTCAGAACACATAAACAATACAGCTTTACTAGTCGTCTGACGGGATGGGATATGTATTAATGTATTAATGCATGATTTTGGCCGAAAGATTAAAAAAGAATACAAGATCTATTGAACAATGTTTCATGTTAAGACTAATTATCTTCCATTCATTGCCCTTTTAAATTCGGTACATACAGCAATTTCTCTTAAGAGCGGCACAACATTCTTCAGGTAAAATTGAGAATTAGGCCCATGTGTAATATCTAAAATGGCCTTCGCTTCCGCGATAAATTTTTTCGCTTCTGCTTCCTTTTCCATAAACCAAGATAGTTTTGCCATCCTGAGGAGGGAGAGACCAAGTGCTGGATGCTTTTCGTATAGATAAAGTCTGCAAAGAAACAAATCCCTCGCATCAGGGAGACTGACAAGACTTGTGAGTACAATGAAAATATACGTGTCAATTGGTATCCTCCACCGTACCTTTGGCCTTTGAGATACTGAAGACCGTACTTATATGCTCTGTCCCACTTTTTTAACTCAACGCTAGCGTCAAATCCTCCGGACATCATTTCCAGCATGAGCCAGTTGGTTTCCGAGAAATGATTCTTCTTCATTACTCGAACACAAACTTCGCAAAGATCCAGATCTAACAAGTAGTGTAAAATAACATTGTAAATACAGGTTTACACAATTAATCCTTATGGGAAAAATTCCAACATATTTTGAAGTGCTCACATGCAGTCTCCGCGATTTCTTCCACCTTTTCCATTACCATTTCTTCCATTTCCTTGAAATTTTCCAATGCATCCGGCGGAAACTCATGTCCACATTTCTTGCAGCGACAGTTATCCTCTTCTAAGTGCACCTACATGATGTATAATTTAAACATTTTGTTAGAAAATGCCGAACTCGCAAAAAAATAAGAATTGATACACACCAAAACCACAGCGTACCTCTTGCTTACAGTTCTTTTCCGGGCACGTTATGCATCTCATCGATCTGTCAAATGTTTTATTGGTGCAACTTTCACACTGGCATTCAAAGTAGTAATGCTTTTTCAGGTAATCTTTTCGTATCCACGAAGGTCGCAACGGATCTTTGTAGCATATTGTAACCTTTTCAATCTATAACATCATGTTAAGAGATACCGATCAATATTATATAATGTATATCATTTCAAAGTATATACGCAGATGAGAAAGTCTTAAATTTAACGTACTGACAATGATTTCGGAATACTCTTTATATTTCGAATATATATAGTTGTTCCTTCGAAATTCGCCATAGCCATTGGTTCGCAGGAATGATCAAAAATTGATGCTCCAAGGTAAAGTCCCACCCCAAGCGTGTGGCACTCATGATCAGTGACAGAAAATGTGTTTACAAATATCTGCAGGAAAAAACTTTTTAGTTCCAATTCTAAAAACAGATTCAGAGTACGTCACGAGGCAGTCACAGTCGCAAGTTTCCTACACATCTGTATCAAGCAAGCTTGTTGGATAATTCAATACATCAACAAGTGTGGTTGTGGTACACATACGAACTGCATTTATACAAAATAGATGGGACATAAGAAAACTGACTACCATAAATTGAAACTAATCCTAGGATAACCTACAATCGCAAGCACAGTGCAAGAACTTCCTGAGGACTACGTCATACCGTCATTGCACCATCCCGTATCCTTGATTCCAAAGACCTGCTTCTGTCTTCTGACTCTAATTAATGGGAGGGTTGAAATTATGGGCTTCTAATGAACTAGTTACAACCACACAGCTGTTGGCGTTTTCGAAGCAGCTTCACCTTTTTGTAGACAGACACAATTTAAAGGATAAAAACCTTAGTAAATACTAGAACGCGTAGTAAAATTTTTGAACTATTGCCAATTTTCAATGCAAACAATTTAACATGTTGAGAGAGGAAACAACTGCTTGTAGGCCTAACTAAACAACTCTCGCGCAAACCCATCCCATCATTTAGCAATATCTAGAGAAATAACTCTCGAACTTGAAGTGCACTTTGATACGAATCTCAGTGTATAGTCAGAACAAACTGAACTCAACACACGCGACTTTGTAAATTCAAGCGTTAGTTAAGAAACGAATAAAGAGTCCTTGCCACTTTCCACAGTACAGATATATGAATCGCTAATAGTCTCGTTATAAGCTTTATGTCGTTTTCTTGCTTACAAACAAGGACTTATTGAGCTATTTTTACTAGCTCACTTACCCGTCCACATATTCCCATCAATTCTGATTGATTTGGCATTTTTATTTCGGGATGAAATTTTAAAACTGATTCCACGACTTTTCCCATCACTTCCACTTGTGTCATTCGACGACGGTCTGACTTCAAGTCGGAATAATCTGAAGGAACAAGAAATTCATCATTAAACATGACAGGTTTAAAATTTATTGTAAACCAAATCCTTTCCTTTAAAAATCAGTATTACGTGAGACAAGGTCCTTGAAACGCCGCCGAACCTTCTTATGAGTAATTTCGTCATAATAATCGTTCCCATTCTAAAGAGAGTTGCAATTAGAAAGTACAGTCAGAATTTAAATAATCAATCGACATGTTAATCTACAGTAAATGTTCTTGATTAGTAAAAGTATATTAAAATATATCTGTAAATATAATACAGTAGGACCTTTGTAAGGTCTATTTTTGTAATAAAATCTTGGCTGGCTATACCTGAAGTTTCACAATAATCCGCAGTAAGAGTCTGGTAAAATTTCCAGGAACATCACGATGGGCTTTAAAGCCCTTACATTCATATTTGTGGCCATCAACCCAGCCCTTCCTTTGGCAATCACGATCACAATATCGCACTAACTGACATCCGGAGCAGCGAGACAAATGATGCCCATCGTTCTCTCCAGAACTCTCATCGCTACCCAACATCACAAAGTTGATCCGCGTTACTGATAAATTAATGCATTTTTTGTCGAAGCAAACTAAAAATACCGCAATGGTTGCAGATGGAGTATGATATTTGCTATAAATATCGGGATTCGAACCAGAACCAAATTCACATGCGCTGTCTCGGATGCTCATTAAAGATAGCAAAAATGACAGTTTAAGTTGAAACTCTGCCAAATATGATGATTGAAACAACTACACCTTTTTCTTTACTATGTGGTCTCGGTTACTTCACCTTTATATTTCTCTAATATTTCTCTGCCCTTTGCTACTCAAAATAATATGTTCATCTGTTATACATATAAAGATAAACGCGTGTCAAATTTTGGATAATTTAGATAATTCAAGAGGAGACGAAGATGAAATGTGCCAGATGGGTAAACTAAAAATAACGCGATGATGTACGTCAGTTACCATTCATCTGCCCTGTCAATTAGTTTGTACTTCGAAACAGACGATTTTAGTCTTGAATATTTAAGTACTTCCTACTTAACTTCACATCTTCATCTATCCGCTATGTTCACTAGTAAATAATTCAAAATAGCTGATGAATGAGCATTAACCATAGTTAATATCTGTATTATTTTTATGAACAATACAACACGCTTAGGCATGAATATTGCAGTTGTGGTGTGATTAGCTAGGTAATGTGTGTGGAGGACAAGGACAAATTACTATCATGAGATTAACTTGCGCTACATATAATTGCACTATGTAAAACACTTACGCTGTGAAACATGTATCACATCGAATTTGCGAGTATTTCGAAGCCACAGAGTAGACGAAGGGTTTGCACGTTAAAATCACCGTTCCAGGTTTAACAATATTTTGTTCTTCTTTGTCCGAGCCAGATCCAATTATAGATTCCGTATCCGGGTAATCCGTAAAGAAGTTAGGGTGCGTCATTCTCACGTGTCCAACCCTACCAAACCAAAAAAAAAAAATTTTACTTCGTGAATAATAAAAGGTATAATTGAAGCATGCATGTCGCTTGTAGGAATAGGAATATTTTAAACAAAGCAAAGAACTTAAAAAACTTACATTCAAAAAGCTTTGGTTGAAGACAACCACCTTCAATCCAACAGCTAAAAGAAATTGATCAATGAATCAACTCTGCCAGATAGATCAAATTAGTCTTCCAGATATCCAGGCGTATTACACGTTCATCTTTCAATCATCAAGTAACAAATCATCAATAGTCAATTTTGGATTTAGCAAATCAATCTGCAATGGCAATTCCCAATTCAGTGCTGAACTTCTTATCTGTAAAATTACGCAAATATATTGAACATACAAATTAAAACAAGATTAAAACCTTCTCCAATCAAGAGCAATTTACACCATAACCCATAACCGACAAAGTTGGAAATGCATACTACATGCTGATGACTGAGAAAATAAATTTACACTGACTACTGAACGCTTTAAACAGCCAAACAGAAGAAATTAAAAACTCATTGAAGTTCTTTACCTTCCTTCAATCTACCCGAGAAGTTGTTTACAAACAAAAGCGTACGTCTCAACACTCGTAAAAACTTTTATGCCGAGTAAATGCACTTTGTCGAAGCACATCCACTCCTCACGAGAGCAAGCGTATGACTGAGGTTTCTTTCAACCACAAAATCCTTAGCCACTCTCGAACTCTTCGAAGTTCGAAATCACGTCACTTCATTTCTTTCGAACATTGAAGGATTGTAAGAGAATATTTATATGTACTTCAAGTTGGAAGTCGGAGCCCAGACCAGACCACACCACTTCACACTCCACACCACATGCCACACACCTCCGCAAAAAAAAACTCTCCGAACCGAAATAATGTTCTCAGCAGCTAAGAGCTCTAAATGACGCAAATTTCTAATGATCTCTCCACTCCACCTTCGGTGGAACCCAATGTTGACACTCGCACATGAAACCCGTGCCCGAGCTGTAAAAATGATTTGTTCAGTTCAGTCTCCGTGTCTACTGGCTTTAGTTGAGTTGAGATGTGTCGAAATATGGCCCAAGATAAATTAGCGAGACAAAAAAATCACATTTTTCTCATCCCGCAGCATGTATATATGTTTACATCCCTGAGCTAATGTATACACTACAAACATTGACGCTTCATTGCCTTTGCACACAAAAAAGCAACATTCGTTTTAACTGTGGCGGTGAGTGAATGCATTGCATCAGGATACCCGAACTCTTCACGGTTTGCTGATATTGTGAAGGCGATCATATACATAAGAGTTGTATATATGTGGCCACAGCGTACGTACGGAGTTTTATGTATGTGTATATGTATATCAAACCAAGCTTCCTTTGTTTCATTTCTGTTGTTGGTGATTGAGAGATGAACTTGGAATTTGGAATTGTTTGGAAAACATGCATAATATATAGTAGACTCTGGCATGTAGTAGAACATGAGACGGAAGTTGGCAATTTAGTAATTTGTAACTGATGTATGACAACGAACGATGAAATGTGTGGTTTCGATTTCAAACCGTCAAGAGTCAGAGAAGATTTAGAGGTGCTGATGCTTCAAAGTTACACCTTAAACGTGATTATATATAAGTTATATGTAATGAATTGGCTGATGTTGATATGATTGGTAATGGATGCATAAAATTACTTGCATGGTATATGTATTAAAATGATGAAAATAGAAACAAATTTAAGAAATGCATGGGTTACTGAATTTAATTCTGAAGTTGCCCCGTTAATAATAAATGCTTAAAATCTAGTTAGGAATATAATAGTAGGTTATAACAATAGTTAATTTTAATAACGCTTCTTTGACTGTTCTGCTAGTTTTAATGCATCGTTTGCAGCGTCAATGATTGCTGGCTTCACAGGCCCTTTAAGCTCACGTTGAACTTCTCCTTTGAAGTAGATCCTTGTGGTTGGAATCCTGTCAATTCCAAACTCCTCCTTCAGCTCGGGATACTGGTCTACGTAGACACGAGCCAAGTACATGTCATTGTCGTTTTGTCTTGCAATATCCTCCAGGTCATCCAGTATGAATCTGCAAACGGTACAGGTGCTGTGGACGGGGAACGGACATTTTACATTAAAATATTAACAGGTTCGGAAACAAATGAAGATCTAGGAAGGGTAAACGTCTTCAGTTAACTAACCTTTTGGTGAAGAATACAACAACAGGTTTCTGGTTCCTTAAGACAGCAACGTTGAAAATCGTTTTCCTCGGAATGTCAATGATGTTAACTTTAGCGAGACAGACCGCAATCAAGCATGTCACGAGAAAAAATCTCACGGAAATTTTTGGGGAGATCGACATCTTTGTTCTGTTTTGAGTTTTGCAGGATTTGTCCCCCAAAAATATTGTAGCAGAAGAACAAGTTTTGGAGTGTGGAGACTACTTTAAGAGATCAAAGTTTGTTGGACAACTAACATGATCTTCACTTCAGCACCTTGATTTTTATATGTGGTTTGTGGTCACGCTTATAGCTTCCTAAATAATATATGCATGTCGTAAATTGTATCTTCATAAACTACGACTACGGATATGCAAGTTGTGCGTCATGAGTCACATTCACCTCAACCTAAGTTGCCCAAAGCATCTCCGGCATCTCCTTCGAAAGCATTAAATCAATTTAGTAATTAGTATGTTGTAAATAACTTGTAATAGTAATTGATCAATGGTTTAGTCACGCCCGGTACTTATATGTATTCATTTTTTATGAAATATTAATACACAAACGATGCGTCATCAAAAGCACGTCATAATCGCATCCAATCATAAATGAAGTTTATTTTAATATACAAATAATTTGTCCTGGGTTGGTTTAGGCAATTATTAAAATGAAGGGTCCAGAATCCAGAAAAATACCCATCTCTTTTTCCAAATTGGATAAGGAATACAGCAGTATGCTGTGGGTAAAAATGCAGGTAATAAAATTGACTCTGGAGACTCGTTGTGGCGCAGGAATGTTGGCTCCTTGATTCCTGGAACAATGAAGTAATAGAATATAAATAAAAAATGCAGAATCCACCTGTGAATCTGCGCAGTTCTTTAATCATAGGTATGTGCGGAAACTATATCTGATTCCATTGATGAATATAAGCGTTTCCGAATAGTGCCAGGATCAAATCAAGGTTGATACGCCATCATTTCATTGTAGAGTATATAATTGCATGTATGTGAAATAAAGTAATCAGTTTTTGCAATAAAAACCAAATCCGCAGGTAGGGCATCACAGAGGACGATGATGAAATAGTTAATTCATATTTATACGTACATATGATCGATCGTTTAGTTAAAAAACGCTAAAAAAAGTCTAAAAATGCGTGATTAAAAAGTACGGTTGGAAGAGAAACGATTTTATTTAAAAGGCATTCTAACATTAAATATACATATACAATAATCAAGTCTGTACAGATACATCAGTTCACAACAGAACTAACAAAATCTTAATATTTCTTCTTTGCTTGTTCGCTTTTCTTCAAAACGCTATTCACAGCACTTGTTATTGCGTATCTGTCGGTTCCCTTAATCTCACGCTGAACCGCACCTTTGAAATAGGTTCTAGTAGTAGGAAGTGAGGTTATTCCCAACTGGGCCTTCAACTCAGGATTCTGGTCAACGTATACACGAGCCAAGTACATGTCCTCGTCATTTTTCCTCGCAATACCTTCCAGGTGCTTCAATATTGGAATGCAGTCGTAACATGTCCTGTAATTTGATAATTTTAAAGAGGAAGTAAAATATTTATGATCACATACATAAAGTACAATTATGAATTATGCGTCATGAAATATAAATATCACTACTCTGCAAAACTAACTTTGTAGTGAAGTATACAACGACGGGCTTCTGGTTCCTTAGGACAGCAACGTTGAAGACCGTTTTTCTCGGGATGTCAATAATGTTAACTTTGGCAAGGCACACAGAAATCAAACATGTCACAAGGAGAATGCTTGCAACACTTTTCAGAGATGTCGACATCTTGTTCTCGTGTCTCTCCCAAAATACAAACACGACGATCGAGTTGCAAAAGTGCAAAAAAAAGTTTTGGAGTCTACTTTAAGAGTTGAAGGTTTCTTGTGAAACTGGCTTGCTCGTCTGCTCTTCACCCTCATATTTATAGGGAGTCAGTTTGTTTGAGTTATAGCTTTTATTTAATAATGTGTGACGGTATGCAATTATTGTGTATACATATTATCTCTCCTTCGCCCAATTAAATTCTACGAACAATCCCTAGAATCATCTATTAAATCAATTTTTTGCATGCGTAGCTGAGCTCCAGTGTAGTCTCCGGGATAATATGCTGGTTTTATGGAAAATGGCAAATCGTTGTGTCTATAAAACTTGTTCCGCGAGTTCCGATAATCGTGCGCTGTTATTATATTAATTCAATCCATTTGACGATCTCTACGAAATACAAGCTTTTTTTCTCCACGCTCTCACACTCCTCTAGGGTGAGTTACCCATGATGACTTTGACATTATTATTCAAATCCCAACCAAAAAAATTCAGAAATGCGTCAGGGATCACTTGATGACGTAAATGGCTTTATTCTGCTAATTTTCCAGTATTAAATATGCTTCATTATAAAATATAAAATATTGCAAAAAAAATATATCGACTATTTTAATATCGCTTCTTCGCGGCGAGACCCTGTTCCAATACTTTCTTCACAGCGGTCATTGTGGATGCCTTCCTAGCGCCTAGGATTTCATCTTGAATGTCTCCTTTGAAGTAGGTTTGTGTTGTGGGGATCTTCTCGATTCCATATTCTTCTTTAAGTTCGGGGTGATCATCAACGTACACACGAGCCAAATACATGTCATTGTCATTCTCTCTCGCAAAGTCTTCCAGTTCCCCCAGAATGGTATTGCAGAGGGAAGAGCAAGTCCTACGTGAAACAAAAAATTATAAAAGATATATAAAGTTCTGAATTTGACATTATTTGTTCAAGTGATACTATCTTTAACTTATGCCATATACAATTTTGTTCTACATGAACTAACCTTGTAGTGAAATAGACAACGACAGGCTTCTGGTTCCTGATGACAGCAACGTTGAAAACAGTTTTCCTCGGAATGTCAATAATGTTAACTTTGGCAAGACAAACAGAAATCAAACATGTCACGAGCAGAATGCTCACAACACTCTTGAGAGAATTCGACATATTTTCCAAGCTTTACTTTTGACCACTCACTTGTGAAGTTTTTTTTTCGAAAGAGGATAAAAGTTGAGAGTGTTTACTACGAGATCATAAGTTTCGCATGAAACTGGCTGACTCTTCCACTCGTCATCCCGATATTTATAGGAAGTCGCTTTTGATTTGAGTTATAGCTTCTAATAATAGATATAATTACCATACGCTGTATTACACTTTTTGTCTGAACTACCTCAACTAGACAAGCTCAACCCCAAGATTCTCTTTCCAAGAGACCATTAAATCAATTTTATAATTAGTACTCTTTGTGTGTTCTCCAGACCTCCAGTCCAGACGTTTCATTATTAAATTAAAAATATGATCATCACATCGTGGCCAATAAAACTTGTTCCGTGAGTTCCGATAATCGTATGCTGTTACTAGTAAATTGAACTCTCAGAAAAAAATGCAATGCTCATCACTCATGATTTGCGCCAGAGAGAAGCACATTCTAGCATCGTGGCATCCAATCCACCAAATTTTTTGACATAATCATTCACCCATCTCATCCATTTAGGCTTGGCATTAATGAGATATTAATGCAAATTAAGTGGTTGCGCAGGGCTTGTCTTTATTAGTATTTTCCTGAAATATACTTCTCATCTTAGGGCAAAAATTGCGCAGAATATTTTACTCTTGTTATGCACACATTGACCTTCTTCTCTCCATATCACATTTTTGCTGATGAACTTGAGAGTTTGAAAATCTCTTTACAAATAGGACACACACACTGCACTGCAGAATATTATTGTGGATTTTAGAGAGGACAAATATATACATTTTGTATAAGAAATAAGAATGCCAACTGTTTTTTTTCTTGGCAAATTTCTTGGTCCATTGTGTTTACTTCAGTGAAGTGCAAAATGGGATATTATATACAAACTTATGATCTGACAAAGAAAATATAACAGCGAACCTTATAATGGCTTTGGCTTCAAATAAAAAAAGATTGTTGAATAGATCAAAGCGCTTCCCCCAGAAAGACAGCAGTGTGTGTAGTCTTTTTGTCGCTTTGTTTCTCACAAGCCGTCTGGATTCTGAATCCCTCAAGCCTGGAATGGAATTCGTGCTGTGTGCACGCACAAAGACTCATATAAGAACAGTATATCCATTTGTGTATGCATACCAAGCGAAATGATGCTAGTCTTCTTGTGAAATGATGCTCACAGATTCGCACCATCCGCCAATTTTTAATACTCACAAATTTTATACTTTGTTGGTTGTATGCTTATATGCCTGAAGGAGTTTAGCTAGGAATGCAGAAAAAAGTGACTACACATCTCTCTAAACCTTTCATTCATTTGACAATGCAAGTTTCCTTTAGAAGAAGGAGGAGGGAGAGAGCCAACTCGATATGGTGCAAAAAAACGACTGCCTGCCATGCATACGAAACGAAACCGTTTCGAAATTTCCAGTTATCTTTCGCATGCCATATCCCCATCTTTTTTTGTAAGAAACATTTACGCTAGACAACATTTTCCAGACATCGGTTTACATACATTTTCATGGGAAATGATAGGAGGAGGAAAAGGAGTGTAGGGATCCACCAGACATGACACCGCCGAGAACAGGGTAACGTAACAATAGAGCAAGTCAGGCAAGGACCGCGTTATATATTTTGCAAGTACCACCAACCGTGCTTTTCCTCCAGTTGAAGTAAGTTTCTCTCGCCAAAAAACTAAAAACTTATATTGGCGATGCATGCATTGAGTAGTTAAATTTATACAGTTACTTGAGGAGAAAAAGTATGCCATGCCTTACTTCTGCTATATGAATAGTATACACAGAAAGTCCATATTCTGTACATTCAAAAGGATAACATTTTTTGGTGAGGAGCACATCCAAAAACTATATATAAGCTGGATGGAGAATGGGATCCTTTTTCTCGAATTGTGTGTGTGTGTCTTCCTTCCCTTCCCCAACTCTGAGGGTACCCGTAGACTCCAGGAAAGCACCACACTAGCATAATAACACCAGCACGAAACGGAGAGAGTTCTTCTCCAGCTCTTCTCTCTCTTCTTTTTTTCATTCCCACTTTTTCCTCGTTCCGTGCCGCTGTTGCTGCTTCTGCTTCCCTTGTGAAAGCCAAACATGAAAATATAGTCTAGTTAGCATGTCTTTTCCCCACCACCACCACCAGCTAAAGCTTGTGAGTGTACGTGGGATCTTTTTTGGCCTGGTTCTGGTTCCGAGACCACATTCAACTTATCTTCAGTCGTCGTTTCTACCGCGCCATGATATCATCACGACTTTCTCTCTCTGAACCGAGTTCCTCCAAAAGAAAGCAAGAAGTATGCTGTTGTGTATCCCTTCACTTGTAGAATTCAGCATGTCTGGACACATGCAAAAAAGTAACATTGTCAAAAATATTATCTTTTTAAAAAATAACTCATAGTTTCTAGTGGAAGAGAAAGCATTTCCTGAAAGAAGCTTTTTAAAATTGTGGTAGAAGTTACCTTTTACAAGTGACAGAAAGGTTAAGTGCGGAAGACAGTCGTCTCCTTCTATTTTATTGTGCAGTGTGTGCCCTGTGCTAAGAAGTTACAAAGACACACGTGGGACAGGAGTATATAGTAGCAAGGGCTTCCTGTTTTCTCCCTAAGCCTACCACAAAGATAAACCACTCTAAAGAAGGAAGTCAATTAAAACTTGAACTAATCCAAAATGGCTTTTTTCCATTTTGCTCTTTTCAAATCAACTAAGTTAGACCGTGTCTAAAGAAAAGGAGACTGTGTGTGTGAGAGAGAGAGCGAAAAGTGTATAAAAAAGTGAGGTTCATGGGGAAAATGGTCTCCGCTTTTTCCTCTTCTTCTTGCTCGCTCTCCTTCCCCTCGACCATTTCTCCTTCTCTGCGTGTGTACGTTGCGTACCGGCTTCACATAGATCATTGTCACAAGAGATTCTACTTTTCCCGACCTCTTTTAGCGGAAAACCCCAGAGTCATCAGAATGAACAGTGGAAAGTAGTCGTATCCCGCCTGAGTACATTCCCAACTTCGCATTGTTGAGACAGCCACATTGCTACGAGTACGAGTACACATACACATGAACATTTATTTTCACATTCGAGTGAAAATATTTTCTCCAGTTTAAAAAAATAGTCACATATGTATATGGAGGAGAGGACTGCAAAAAGTACTCTCTATGATTGTAAGTGTGCTATACTTCATATACGGAACCTGTAAAAAAAACTTGCTCCATCTCAGTGCTTTTTTCTTCTTCTCTCTTTCCATTGCTCAGCAAGAATATTATTGGATTTTTGGATGGGAAACTTGTGCTACCACACATACAAACGAATGAAACTTTTTTTTGTTCCTCTATGGAAAAAAAATCTGGAGAGATGCTCTTTATAGACACTGTATTATTACTTTTTACCACATACAATCCGCCCGTCTCACATGTTACTGAATAAAAAAACTCTGTGACCAAAATAGATGGGCCGAAGAAAGAAAGAAATCCTTTATCACAATGAAAAAGTACATATTCGTGTGAATCACAACTTCCATATATAATCTACTTTTCCATCGTGAATTACTGCATCGAGAGGAAAAGACATTTCTTCAATATTATTACGATAATGTATACTTACGTGTGGTGGTTTTAAACGCATAGAGTGACACATGTTCTCAAGTTTTAGTTTTGTGATTTCAAACCACAATTTCCACATTATCCCGTCCACATTGAAGCATTATCAACAACACTGATCATCTTGATGCTTTTTCTAATGAAGAATTACATGGTTCACGGGAGTACTTACTCCAATATGGAAACAAGAAAGGTAAAATTTCATAAAGTCACACTTACGGTTAAAAAAATTCATAACCTCCCTTTCCACACATAATGCAAGAAATATTAACCTGGGACCTATTATGGTCAATCCCAATATGATCATACATTTTCCGGTCGAATGAGCACAGCAACAAAATCTCCAACGGAAAAGTGCGTATTTTGTGCCACTCGATAATTTTCCTTCTCCTTTCTTTACCTGAGCTGTGAGAGCTTCTGAATGGATTACGATGGAGAAAAAAGAGAACATCAACGGAATGCGAAAACCACATAGAGAAAATTCTATGAACATTCTTTCTCCCTTCTTTACCTTTACAGATAGGATTTTATAGTTCTCTCCACGTATGATTACAGATGTGCATGCTTCTTTTCTTATCATCAAAAGAAAACTATACAAGTTGCTAGTCATACGGAAAAAAAGCTAAAGGTTTTACCTTCCTGATTCTTCAATTTACTCTCTTTCTTATCCTTTAGCCATATACTCGAACATATACAGCACACGTAAAATATAACAAAGGAAGAGAGCAGGATGAGAAAAGGGAGAAGAAAACTGACAGATCCTGATCCGAATTTTTCTCCTTGCTTTGCTCCGGCTATTTTTTCTCTCTCTCCCTGTCTCCAGTGAAAGTTTTTTTGGGGGAGTTATGTATGTTCCTATGTAAGAGTATGTGTATATATAAGCTAAGCGCATACCTTGCGCTCACTACGTTTTTTCCATATCTTTCGCGGAGTATATTATTTCATCCTATCAAAACCAAACCAATCTCCAAAGATCTAAATTCGAAGAAAGTGGTCTCGTCTGATCTGGAATCCCCTTTTAGGATCTCTGATCTTTTTTCCTCTCTCCTCATCCTTCTGGAACTATATTAAGTTATATCAAGTGTGTGTCTGTGTGTGTGTGGTGAGGGTGAGGAGGCACACTGGTGCTCCTACCAAAAGTAATGATATTAAGGTACAACGTAGAAAAAGCCTTTTTAGTATGAGCTCTCTGAGAATAAAAAAATTTGACGATAGCTTCTAGTTCTTTACTGTATGGACACATGCACATATACCTACAAATATAGGTAGGCAAGGTAAAGAGATGTGGTGGTGGTGGTGGTAGTGGTGTGCACGGACGGGATAAAAGTTGGACTCTGTTTGATTGATTGATTTTTTTGATGCACAATTTTCTACAGATAGACACGAACATTGCATCCGGCTTGAGCATGTGACTGTGAAAATAATACGTTGAAATGTAAGTCCCTAAAACTGGCAGAAAAAAATGGAACAATTTTTTATAGTATATATCTTTCATTGACGTATGCATTGCTACTCCTACTCTGATATTGATACTTGATATAAAGTTGAGGATGAAAAGAGACACTGAAATATAGAACATATAAAAATATATTTTTGTACGATGTTCGTACGTGGACAAAGATAGTTGCAGAAATGTGTATTATTTTCGAAGGAACTAGAATGAAAAGGGGAAACGAGAGGAAGAAGAAAGCCGATCTTTATCAGGGATCCTGATATTTACGTATGTTCAACTTTCTCTTTTTCTCTTCCTTTTTCTAGTTCTGCTGATTCATCTCAACCCCTCTCCCTGCCTCTGATACTTCCCAACACGCAAAAAAAAATTCCTGAGAACAGAAGAAAGGAGTCCCATTTCTCAAGAAGAAGAAGACGAGAGAGAAAAAAATATGTGTGATGTGTGTATTTGTGTAGCCTATTGACGTTGATGTTACTAGATTGGGCCGAATTTACCTCCAGAGTGCTGACATACATACAGATTAGTATCAGACAAACAGAACAAAAAAGTGGAAGCCGAAATCGAGGAGAAAATAGAAGAGTGCTAGCAGAAAAAATAGCGTAGTTTAAAACTTGGGGAGTTGAAGGAAGTACAAAAAAGTGAGCGAGTAGTGGAGCCAAAAGCAAAGCTGCATCATCTCTCTCCCTTTTTCATGAATTGTTCTCCAGCAAAAAAAAGCTGAAGAAAGTATCTAACTTAGGCACCACCATAGCATAAGAAGAGCGAACGGACGTCGACAATATATCATAAAGTAAGTCTCCAAAAATATACAATTCCCTATAGATATAAGAGTACATGTGTGTGTGTCTAGTACTGATACAGCATTGCAAACAATCAAACTGGAAAAAGTTGATAAAAAAGGCGAGAAACATCTCCTGATACATATTTTTTGTCTTTTTCGTCTTTTTTTCTATCGACTGCAGACATCTTCACGAGTTGGAAACTATCTCGGGTATTTTTTTCTCATTTGTTTCCTTCATGCAGTACATAAAGATACATTCATACATTAATAGATTTTTTTAAGAAAAAAAAGAAGGCTGAATTTTCCTTTTTCCCTTCAGATAAAGTATTCGTTGGGAGGAGTAGGGAAATTGATACTCACTCGCCTCTTTTTTTTGTAAATACATATTCATATCCTTTAGTCATGGAATGAAAGCAGTCGTGTGTGAGATACTTTTATTTTTTCTGAAAGATCTTGCTACATGATATTCACTCACGATCAGTAAGTAACTAAGACGGTATTAGAGCAAACAGAGGAAAAAAAGAAAATTCTTCTTCTCTCTTTTTTCATTACATTGATTTTCTCCAGTTGGGGGAACAGCTGTAATGGTTTTCTAAGAAGTGCTCAGGGCATCCCGTATTAGTCATTGTAAGCACAGCTGAAGGGAAAAAAGAAGAAGAGAGAAGAAAAAAAACTTTGTGGAAATATCCCATTCCTTGTATCAATGTTGATGATTTTCTGTCGAGGAAAAAGAAAAAAAGTATCGGCTTATGTTTTATAGAGAACGTTTTTTCCTTATGTAATATGCATAACTCCATAATATTTCGTCGTGTACAAGAGAGATTTTCCTTCTCAACGCCAGAACATGTTTTGTCGGGGAAAATTAAGTATTCTGCGGGAGAAAGCACAAGAATTACCTACCCGACTCTGGGTCAATGTGCTAAAGGAATGACTAGTGCCTTTTGCTACTTGAAAGAGAAGAGGGAAAAAAACTTTCTCCCATTGCAACATTCCCATCAGCTCTACTTCTACTTTCCCTACTTTCTCCGTTATGTCTTCATGCTCATCAGAATTTATACTTATAAAGCCCATAACATTATCAACAGACAGACCTTATATTAGCCTCCATCTCCTTTATGGTCTAACCAGGGTTATACCGTTAAACTAACATCATTTCATTTTTTTGCGAAGGAGAGGAGAGAGAGAGAAAAAATTTCATCCCTCAGATGCCACACACTAGACCACACACACAAACTTCTTCCTCGTGTCTCTACACATTACAGCGTTTCCTTTTCTGAGAGGAAGGGACATTACGCCATGACCGAGAAAAAAAGAAAGCTTACGAGAAAGCGACAACATGTCGTAGGCATTATTATTGTAAATTGTGTGGCAGTGGTGGTGGTGGGAAAGTAGTAGAGTAAACAGACATCATCATGTGTGCACTTTCACCACAATACACCAACACACTACTTTTTTTCCTCCTCCTGGTATTTTTTCTCTAAAGACTGGCTAACTTTCTTAAGGAACATGGAAAAGATAAGTTTGTAAGTTGCATCCATGAGAAAAAGAGGAAAGTTATGACGAGGTTGGAAATATATGGAAGTACAAAAGGTTGTTCTCTGCGCTCTCTCTCTCTCTCCTCTCCTCTTGTGCGAAATAGAAGTGGAGAGTGTATTATAGACTTTGTGGAGATTGCAAAATGCAATTGTACACAAATGCATGTAAGTAAGTCCAGCTATGTGTAAGGTGTATAATGGGAAGTTGTATAACATTTACCTACTTCCATCGATTCACATTATCTTTTTGAGAGTGGGAAAAACTTGAACATCTTACGAAAGTCTTTTTCTTGTCCTCATTTTTATATACTTGTTTAAGGTTTGGCAATAGCTCCATCAGATGTAACAGAGTAAAAAACCACCTTTTGCTACTATAATCCTACCTTGCTTGTATGTACTTATTGCGTATAGCTCTACTCTCCACAGCTTTGCCACATTCACATCACATCCAATTCGGGTATTAAAACTTGAAGAAAAATTTCTCGCTTTCTTTTCTCTCACTCGGGCAGAAATTAGGTGAACAGGCGAATGACCCTCTTGCTCACCATCGTCAACATGTCCCAAAAATGGAAAATATTTATGTATTTTGTGAGCCCGTGAGAAACAACAAACTTTCATTCCTTTTAACCTTTGGAGGTTGGGCAAACTTTTCATTACATTTTTTACACGAGCTGACATATACACCGTTACTCAAACAATTGAGAAGGAAACAACTGAACTCCTTCTGTCACGAAAGGGAATTTAATACAAGAAAAGAATGGAATTTGATTTTCTAAAGTTTTTTTTCTGAAATATGTCGAAACTTCAAAGATTTCTTTCTGCTGGTTTTTTCATTACACGAATATATCAGTCAATAAGGGAAAGTTTTTTTAAAAAGAAGACTGAGTAAATCTAATAAGAAATGAAAGTTGCCTAAAAATTGGTCATAAGAAGGGAAAAGTTCACTTCTGCAAGTACGTCTTAGCCACACGGGGTTTTCCATAATTTAATCAGTGTTTCTATTGAAAAGTAATATTGAAGCTGTAAGTCAAGCTGATGAAAGGTGGTGGCGGTGGTGGTGTGAGCATACCAAATCACTTCCGTGTGCCTTGGAATGTATATATGACGGAAGCTGTGCAAGTTTTATATTCCACCAAAGAAAGTCAGCAAAATGCGTATTTTATATCTAGAGTGAGTCAGATTGAGGTTTCCAACATTTTCCTTTTTTACCTTTCATCACAATCCTCATACGGAAACAAGTAAAGAAATCAACGGTTGAAAGTTATCCTAATCCAAGTGGAGAAAACACAGTTGGACCCTTTTTCCTTCTGCCATACATCTTTGTCAAACATGAGTTAGCATTAAGAAGCTCAGGATAGGAAGAAAATAAAGCATATACTTAAACTCCAACAAAAAAACAAACATCTTACGGCGAATGGAACAAAAATGTTACTACTATACACACTTTCTTTACGTCCACGTTGAAACATTTATGTACGACGGAGAAAACATGCCAACACAAGCATTCCAAAATGGAGAGAGAGAAAAAACCTGACTTCGACTTCTCAAAGAATAATCTATTCAAGGTAAGCACGGAAATCCGGCTTTTCTCTCCCTGAAACGAATGTGCATATAAAAAACCTAAGTTATACATATGTGCATATGTGTACGCAGTTGATTCCTCTTTTTTATATAAAAACTGCGTATTTTTTCGTTCACTCCCACACACATATAAAATATATATATATATTCATCCTTAGGATATATGTGTGCGTGTATTAAAATCTTCCGGAGCTTTGAAAATGAATGGGCTAATGTTCGAACTTTACATTGGCTGAATGACTAGGAAGCTTAGGGAAAGAAGGGAAAGCAATCTCGTTTCAAAAGGAACTAACGCACACATAATGGCAGACAAGAGGAAAGGGAAAGGCAAGCGCCTTTCTCTCCTCTCTATACATTTTATTTTCCTCTAGTCACTGACTCTCAACATTTTTTGCCTGTGTGTGTGCAACTCAAACTCAACTCACGTTTTTTTACTTGTACTTTTCAATGTCCGGAAGGACGGACGGACGGATGGAGTGGGTTGGGGCAAGAGAGAGAGGGAGAGAAAGGGAGAAGGGAAAATGGATACAAGAATGGTAGTGAGTGGCATTACACTAAGCAGACGCTTATTTTTAATTGGAAAGAAGAGTGAAAGCTGGATGGCTAAAGCTGTGCTTCCTGTCTCAAAAAAGAAGATCCTTCACTATCCATCTATATCCATTTATTATCTACTCTCTCGACGCACCACACTACATCCCGTGTTCCATTATATGTATGCACATATGTACACACACACTCACTATCCCACGAAAAAAAAACATGAGTCTTTCTTCTTGCTCTCCTCCTTTCTCCTATTTTTGTAACAATAATGATGATCATTTTTTAACATGCAAGCCCAGAAGCAACCAGTCTTCTTTCTCTTCCCCTCTCTCTCTCTCTCATTCATGACTGAGCTACGCATACACACAGAGAAAAGTGAAAGTATTCAGTGAAAATAGCGCCAATGAGCCTATAATATTCACCCTCACACACAGGTTGGTATTTTTATAAGTCTCTTACGTTATAGTGTCGTGCTCCTTTTGATAGTGTGTGGCTACGTTATCCAAAATACAAGGGTGGTAATGCATCATGAATTCCTTTGGCGAGAGGGGCTCTTTTTATATTTTTGATATCAAGATTATAGCTTATGCGCACGTTTAGCATTTCTCACATGGTGGCAATATCTCGACACACATCTACTTGAGATATGCGATGAAAATATATGTTACATATACTCTTTTAGAGAGTATCGTCGTATCAGCAATTTTATGCTTGTACATGATCGTGTAAGACCGTACATAATTTTTCTTTTCTTCTTCCAAGAAAAAAAGGGAAGGAGAAGAGAGAGAAAACCGCTGTTGCGGAAGGGAAATTTTTTTCCTCCTTTTCTTGTCGATCGCTTTCTCCTCTTCCCCAACAAAACAAATTTTATTACATTCTCAAATGTATGCATGCATGAATGCATTCTTTGTCCGTGGATATGTGGATTAGAGAAAGAAGAGAGAGGGAGAGAGGATCGGCGAGGTAAAATGGAAAGAGTGTGTACATGCGACCAGATTTTTTCGGTGAAAAAAATACCCCAACCGAACACAAAGATACATATTCCTTGTGAAATTTTCTTGGGATCTACCTGATGATGCTGGAAAGAAGAAGAAGAAAAGAATGCGAGAGAATATTTACACATCTATTGCATCACCACACCGTATTGGAAGCTAGTTTAGCAACTGCTGCTATATGAGAGGGGCTGACTTGAATTTAAAGATTTTCTTTCACTACCGATTTATGAATGCTTTCGTGATTTTCTGAAAGCCTTTTTACACCACCACAAGATTTTTTTCCCACTAGAGTGTAAAAGCCGAAGCCGATGTACTTATACATAGCTTTTTTATTCTGTCTATAGTACGATATTTTTCTCTCACAATAGGTTTTCGTCAGAAGATAGCAGCGTCGGCATTTCACTATTTTATGCATTCATTGACGCTCCCATGAGTTGATTGCATATTGAAAAAAACTACACATGTCTAGTTTTTTTCGCACGCTCAGGGTAAACAAATGGCATTCGATACAGTCTACAAAAAATGTTAGAAAAGGAAGTTAAAAAGGTATAGGGATTACCACGTTATAGAAAACACAGTAAATGTCTGCAGACAGAAAGGAACTGGAGAAAGAGAGGGAGAGAAGAACAAAGACGTTTCCAATGTAATTTTCTTCCATTGACCTTTCCACTCTCACAGGTCTTGAGGCATTGCCTAATGAAAGCTTTAGGAAGTACGAGAGAGAGAGAGAGAATGCAACATTACAACATGTGTTTTGAGGAGGTCGTTTTCTCCCTCTAATTCCCCTTCAGCGATGAAATAAAGAGCACTCGGGCGTAGTAGTGCACACGATGTTGTCCTTTTCGACAACATGAAGTGGCCGTAGGCTTGGAAGTTGTAATGTGATGCTGGTGGTAGAGGATGGTGGATTTAAAAAATGCTTATTAATTTAATGTCTACACAAGACCATTACAACCATGAAAACTTCATAGAATCTGTGAGCACGCTGACGGGGACTTTACTCCTTGTGCACCCGGTGAAATACTCGTACTTTTGAAATGACAGGCAAAACTAGGTTTTGAAGGAATGTTAAAACTTCATGCAGATTTTCCCTATACCTTTAACCTAAGGAGAATGAATCTAGTAAATTTACAGCCAACTGCAGTAAACGATTATAGTCGCTAGTCACCATGTGCCGGTTTTTTTCGCAAGCGTGCATGCATTTATCGCCTATCAGCGCAGCGCACCACGCATCATGAATACGAAAAGAGGGAATAAGCTCTTGGAACTGTTAACACAACACCAGGTTTTTTACCTTTTTTGGAACACACGTTTCCCTTTCACTTTTTCCAGTCCTTTCGCACAGGGCATAAAATATTCCTGTGTTTGCTCAACAAGAGTAACAACTGGTGGTGACGACGATGTATGTCGAGCAACTCCCTTTCCTTATACACCATCCATCTCTGTCAATAAAAAATTTGATGAAAGGTAGTCCTTATACTACTTTTGAAGGTGTGGAAGTTTTTGAAGCATTTCAAAATTGATAGCAGACACGTTTCTCAGTTGACCGTTTTTCCTTGAGGAAGTTGAAATGTATTTTTCATGATACAGCGTCTACAATGCTGTTACTTTGGTGCAAGGCAATACCACTTATGAAAATGTGGTTGGGAGGAATAAGCATGTCTACTCTCTTGGGTCCATATTGTCATTATGTCCTTAATGTACCCAAATATACAATGTGGATATTATGGATTCTTTTCTTTTCTTGGTTTAAACAAATGCCTACTTCAATCGTGCAGAAAAGTGTTTCCAATTACGCACCATGTTTACAGTGTGTCGTCACAACCGTTAGCACACAAACAACTATTCACAATGTACGTGTAAGTGGCTGTTTACATAGTGCACATATGTATGTTCATATAGCTTTTTTCGCTGCAGCCCATCTCCAACTTTTGCTAAAACATAAAGTGAGCAGTGGTTCTTGTTAAGATTTCCCTTTCTTTACAAAGACGAAAATTCTTGTCGTCGTTTCTTATACCCGAGGTTAAGTTCTCTCTGATAGAATTCCAAAGATCGATTCTTTTTTTGCGAAGCGAAAAAATCCTTCCGTTCCTTTCCAATGATTTTACGTACGTAAAAACGTCTCACGTTGTTTCTCTACCTAAAAAGATTATCTCTGTAGAAAAGAAAGCTGTCTTGTGTGTGTGGTGATGGTGGTGTGTGTCTGCAGAATGGAGGACAAGCACAAGGAAGAGATCGAGTCGAGAGTGGAAGTGCCTTTCTCTCAAATGTGTGTGTGGCTTTCACCTCAGCACTGACTTTAGCTATATACATAGAAACATTTTTTGGAGGAGAGAGCATTTACGTACTTTATCAGAAAGCACTTAACTTAGTAACTTGTTTTTCCTCTGTATGGAATTCGATCAGTTAGGTTAACATGAGAAAAGATTCCTTGCATTTTTTCCTCTTGTTATATGAAAATAACACGCTCTTCCATCATTCTTATATTTATATAAGAATATATAGCCAAGCTTACATTTTTTCGTGTAGCTTTTTTTAGAAACACTTTCCTACATTCTAACTTAGCGAGAGAATGTTGTTTGGAAACTGGAGGACATGGAGCACATGTGGGTAATATAAACAGGAAAGGAAATCATTGCCGCAAGAGACTAAAGATCAGGTATTAAAGCTTGAGTAAACACAGGGATGTATACTCTGTATGCATACACACAACAACAAACCTTCACACACGTTTTTTTGTATGTAAGTAAGTAATATGATGGAATCCATTGTGAAACGCATAAGAAGAGTTGTTTTTATGTGGAAAGGGAAAAAGCAGTTCATCGTATTCGAGTCGACGTACACATTTAATCGAAAGTTGCATCTCTCTCATACAAACGCATAGTGTATCTAGCTAGCTGTATGGCATCCAAAGGATCACACTGATCCTTTGCAAACTCACCATAAAAAGTAAACATTCCTGGGAAACGTATGTCTGGGAAATCTGGGAAAAAGCAGAGTAAAAATATACTTTTATGTGTGACTCCTCTCCCGCTTTCGACATCAAAACAAAAAATGTAAAGAGACATGGACGGACAATTTCTGGAAAAAAGTCTACGTATAGTGAATGTGTACATGGGAAAATTCAATAATAAAAAATATGGAGAAGGACAGAAGGTATCCCATCGAGTTAGTGGCACACAGGGAGCTTTTATTTTTCGAGAGAGAGATAGATCCAATCCACATCACACATATCACAGTCATTCATGAGTAAAGGAATTTTTTAGACTTCACGTTCATCTCTCTCGAGCACGTTTTTCTTCCTTCCAGATTTTAATGGTACACATGTATGCGCATAATATAGGAGATGGGAACATTGACTCAAAAATACATGTATTTTGTTGAGAGTGACGTATTTTATACCTCCTTTTTCTATGTACGTCTGGAGAAGTGCACATAAACATGAAGTATTATTGTTCAACTCGCCTCCGTTACCATTTTTTTGCGTACACAATCCCATTCATGATGGCGGTGCTGCTGTGAGAGATGCAAAATAAAAGAGGAAGTTGCAGAAGTAGAAAATCGAAAAAGGGGCTCACACACTCACTCACTTTCTCTCTCTCATTCTTCCTCTTTGCTTGAGGAGTATTGAACGGTCTCATTTCTTTTGCGAGCGCTTGGGAAAAAATGTAGAAGCATCCAGGGTGAAAGTTTCTCGTTCTGTCTCCCTCGCTGTCGGCAGTGTATGTGTGTGTGTGTCTAGCACACTGGCATGCTGTCTGGAAATGTGTAAGGAAGTTAGTGATATGAGCATGAATGAGAACGAGAGAAGAAAGGAAGGAGGAAGAGGACGTTGCAGGGAGGAAGAAAGTGAAAGTGAGTATAGTCATCGTGAGTCAAGGGACGCAAGAGTCGTTCTACTATTTACTACTTTACTACTACACAAATGGAAAGTTATCGTTCTGCTGAATACCTCTCCACTACTACTTTCTCCTCTTGCGTCATGTCGAGCAGCTGAGAGCTGAGTTGCAGTAGAGAAAACACACACACACACACACAAAATCCAAAAGGAGGAAGATGTGTGTCTGTGTACGCCAAGAAATATACATCTTTGTAGAGTACACATTGTAGTACTTATGTTGTGGGGACACGGGAATGTGTGTGATATAGCAAAATCTGAAATTCTTTCTCTTCTTTCCACATTCCTATCTCCATGTGTCGTCCTCTTTCTCCTTTTTTACTACTTTTTTTAGTATAACGTATACACTAGCTCCTTAAGTGGAGGGAATAGGGTATGACCACATTTGCCCGTGTGTGTGCCAGCTTTCTATTATTTCTCCTTTTGTCCTTCTTTTTGTAGCAACTTTCCCGTTAAAAATAAACTTTCAAGCGAGCAATGCAATAACGCATATACTTACGACTAGGGAGTGTATATACACTATTTCCTTTTATTACACAAAGCGGACAGAACAATGTCCTCGGTATACATCTCTTTTTTAAAACGGGGAGGAGAAAGTAGTCATTCATATAGATATAGAGTTGAATTGCATAGGGAAACGTTTTAGCTTTTAACCAGTCGACCCACATCATCCATTTGTGAACGAGCGAGTTTCAGCAGTTCAACTCCCTTCCTACTTACACTCTCACAGACATACACATTCAAATAAAACAACTCGCGGATGCGAACAACACATCTACTTTTTTATGTCGAGTAGCGAAGAGAGAAGGGATACTGTCTACATGAGTGGCTAAAAAGAGTAAAGAATATATCTTTCTCCAAAAAGAGTGGTAGTATACATACCAAGACGCATGTTTGTAAAAAAAGGAAAATCTAGGCTTAGCTGTACCACAGTAACACAACTACCACACACTCAGGCTCTTTTGGTTTTCAGGCTCAGAGAGAAGAAAGTTGTAAGTTGGATAGACAAGGCTCTTTTCTCTTTAAAAAAATTCGTATCTGGAAAAACACACACATTCGACTTCGTTGAGCAGAGAGCTGCCTCTGAACAGGATTCCTTTGCCGCGGTTGTGTTCCCCACTCCGTTGGACTTAGACTTTGAGCACAGTTATCATCAGAGGTTCCCTTCCTAAACCAAAGAGTTTTGGATGGAGCTACTATTTTTGAATGAAAACGAAACCAGTGCAAAAAGGCTTTACGCGTTCGTCGGGAGTTAAAAACGGTGAAGTTCCAGGAGTTAGAGGAGAAAACTAACAGACAATTGCCAAAGCTATATAGCTGGTCCTCATTCTACGACACAGACACAACACATACAAACCATCATTCCATGACGCAGTGTAGTAGATGAGAGAGAATAGGATGAAAAATATAATAGGAAGATGGGCCATGTTCCTCCACACACATGATGATGCTCCTTTTTTAGCTATTCTAACTTTTACTCTCGTTTCCCTCGCAGACTAGTATGGTACGTGGTGTATATCATGTCAAAGGGAGAAAAAGTAGTTGGAAGTAATAGAGGATGAAGTTCCCTTCTTCCTACGACACTACTACTCCTTCGTACGTAACGAGAGAGAGAGAGAGAGAGAGTAAAAAAACTATGCACTAACTTTGAACTCGCTAAATTTCCTCTTTTTTTCTTTTCTGTCTTAAAATACATGTATGCTCAAAGTATATGATTGTATGTATGCAGTAGAGGATCTCCGGTTGGGATATCCGTAGACGGCAACGCGAATCCCTAATCCGTTTACTTACGCAGTTGGAGATTTTGCACTTTCTTCATTTGGAAACTAGGCACTATACTAGCTGCCGTAGTAGTTTTCTCCTCACGACTGCAACAACTTATACACCCCTCTCCTCTCCTTCAGCCAAACTTTCTTTTTCCGTTCGGCACATTGAAAAGTTTTTTTTTTTCGTAAGAAATCTGCCACATGAATATGTATGCATGTATGTATTCTAATGGTATGTTTTGAAATCAGCTTAGAATCTGTATAGGGAAAAAGTGCAACACACATATCTCACACATCACTTTTCTACTTTTGGGAGGTAGGCTAGTGTCTTCTGGGCCTTTTTGGGAAAAAGTGGATTTTCGCCGAATAAAAAGGAAGCTGTCAAAGTTGAATAGTTGGAGTGAAAAAACTTACCACACTAAACACATAAATCTGTCTGCTTGGTTGAAAAGCACATGCATTACGGATGAGATGAGCAATAAGAACGGAGGGAAAGGCTACACCATCTCCAAGCTCCTCTCTCACAGACGAATTGTGTCATTCATGGGCAGAGAGCATGCCATGTTGTCTTTGTTATGCGCATGAACTTAAACAGAGAGAGAGAAAGGAAATACGATGCCAAAAGAGGAGAAAGTATATAGTCGTCATGTAAGAAAAAAAAGCAGTGCAATTGCCGGATAAAAAAACTGCCAGTAGGGTACCGGGCTAAATCTTTCAGCTTTTTTTCCGAGTCAATGACTCTATGAAAGGAGAGGTCTGCCCGGTTTCCTTTGTCAGACAGAAAGGGAAAAGTAGGTTAAAACTGAAATGCACAAAAAATTGAACTAATCTTTTCTTGAGAGGAAATAAAACATGTATAATATCCCTAAAACAACTTTGACTAGTTCACGGTTGAAAGTAGTAATAATGAGGGTTTCTAACAAATTCATTAGTTTTCAGATCTAATATGTACTCAGAGTTCATACCAGACCTATCATTAGGATACTTGATGTAATGTGCACACCCTTTTCCCTCATAATAAACTCACATTTCTCATTTCCCCTCTATCCTTTACAATTAGTGTAGTGGTGCGTCTTTATTGTATCAAATTTATCATCACCAACAATTTTTTCTTCTTCCTTCTCGTCCTCATTACTCTAGGAAGGACGAGCAACAAGCAGCCACATATAAACACACGCCGCTTCCACAGAGCGTCACATTAATGAGCTCGTTAAATTAGAGGCACAACATAAGAAGCCAGAAAAAATTGCCGTTCGTAGTAGCTACGCTTTCCTGTCACTTTTTTTGCTTCGCTCTCCTCATTGACAACACAAAGGAGTGGCACACCGTAACCTTTTGTTTTGTCAGTGTACACAAAATATCTATCTATTATGTTCATCTCTCCTTTCCTTTGCGAGAAAGTTATCACTTGGATTCGTTCATTTTCTATGACAGGTTGAAAGATCAGCAGATATTATTGTTATTCCAGCAGAAAATAATATGAGAGAAAATGAAAGGGGAAAGTGACGTTGTCACGTAGGACGAAGGCTAGAATTATTATGGTAAGGAAACTCCACCTAAACAAACGAAGAAATGTTTTTATACAAAAGAGAAAAATGTATTCAGCCAAGGCCTCATGTTCGTTAGAGGGTTTTCAATGAGAAAAAGCTGCTTTCATCCCACACCTCAAAAAAAAATAATGTCGGCCATAGGCCAACAGATTACAATCTAAAAGACCTTTCTTCCAACAAGGGAATCACACCTTGTCATCTCCCTCATTCATTATAGAAACAGGTCGCATTTATTCCTTCCTCCCACTTCCTTTATTTCAGCTAAAACATAGAAAAGTTAATAATGCAGGTGAATGATATTGTCACTCAGAAGACGATAAAATAAATGAAGAGAGAGGAGAGATGATGGTATGATGATACACAAGTGGAGTTTGCATTTGGCCTTCTTTTCCTTCTCTCATCCCAACTTCCTCGTAGACAAGACGGCTAGTATCTGACAAGTAGATCGGAAAAAGTTCAGTTGCGCGTGAAAAATGGGTCAGACGAAGAGAGCGAGGAAGAAGGATGGGGGAGCTTCTAAGCACGTAAACGAATTATACGATGTAAACAGGTTATTTGTCCTCCCGACAAAAAGATATCAAAACATCCGACTTCTCCTAATGAAGTGGGTGACTATCAGTCTTTAAATATCTTTGCTACAATAAATCTAGAAAGCAAATATACTCATCAAAATGTGTCTTTTCGTCATCCTGTTCCTGTCTAGAGAGCAAAACGTGTTTTATGTATTTTATACGATTGTTTGTTTTGTATGGGTTCATCGGACAAGTTTCACCAGAGTCGTCCTATTTTCCATTGACTTTGTTTTGTCAAAAAGGAAATTTATTTTGTAGTTCACTACTTGCCTAATCAGAAAGCTGCGGAGCATTGCATTGGGACGGCTTCTACGAAGTGTGTAAATGTAAACCTCAGTCGGCTGTCGGTCGGCGAGTCAAGTTGAAAAAAAAACAAGAGACAAAACAAGAGTGAAATAATTCTAGATTTTGCTCGAGTGTTGTGTTGTTGAGGTAGGAAGGAAGACGTAGTGAAACCATCGAGGAGGTAGAACGTTGGAAGCAGATACGTAAACGAATTGACGAGAGAGAGAGAGAGGTTGTTTACTTGCTCACATATATATCTTTTACCTATATTCTGCCCAGCCAGAGGAAGAAGGACTAAAAACCAAAGGGAAGGAGAGTATACTAAACGGAACATATCATTTCTTCGGCTTGACTAGACTTTTCAGTTCTGCGACTACACAACTTGTATCCCGTTGTTGCACCAAGTCGTGTTGGTGTGTGTGTGTGTGGATTTTACTTCATCATGGCCTACATTGCGGAGTGGAAAAGATGAAAGAAGGTTGCATCACTGTCTCGCACACACATACACACACTTCTCTCTCTCTCGCATCTGGCAGTTGCAGTTGGATGGAGATGGAAGGAAGGAAATAGGATGTTGGAGTAATATCTGCGAATTCCGCCCTTCGTATGAGAGAGATAAGCATGCTTTTCCTTAACTTTGACTTCGTTGCTGCTCGAGAAATTTGCTGGTGTGTGTGTGCAGAAGAGTGTGCTGCTGCTACAAGCATTTCTGGTGGTGTACTTTGTAAATACGGAAGAGTCCTCTTAAGAGTTCATATCTGGGACTAGGCAGTAGGTACACACTCTCTCTCACTCTCAGACTTTTTTTATGATATGAAAGTTGTGTGTAGGTGAGCACGTGAGTAATAGCGTAAAAGAACGCCGTATCCTCGTAGATCAGAGAAACGTTACTTACCAGGAATGAAGTGAGTGTATAGGTACCGGATGAAAAAATACCGTAGTTCATGCACGATTCCAACCGGAGTTCAAGGTAGTGAGAGCCACAGGCTTCGTAAAGTAAGACACCAGAAAAAAGTTATAAGCTAAAGCCACGCCAATTTATATGGAGTCCCTTGTGAAGCCACTTTTTTCCCTTTCCTTTTGATGATGGCAATATCTGGAGTCATTTTTGAAGTGCTTGATTCCTCCATCCTCCTTTCTAAACGTGAGTACGTACTCTTCTTTCCCCCCACAAAAAAACGCTTGGAGACGGTGGGGCTCGGTTGGATGATGGCTTTTCAATGTGGTTCTCTATTTACCTCGGCTTGATATAGCATGCATGAATATTCTGGGAATCGTTCAGAAGAATGCCATGAGCGATGTGATGACATGAAAACAGGATATATAGAGCATGCAAGTTATTTTTGGGATGGTGGAATGGAAACGAACCAAAAGGTAAACGAAGGAGATTCTTTATCGTGGCTCTTAAATGAGATATATGTGTTCCGAGAGAGAGAGAATGCCGAAATATGCAAATTTACCTTGCTATTTTGACTTGTGGCTTTTGAAAGTTCTGCTGAAATAAAGTTGAAAAGTGAAGTGGATCTGCTCTGACGATGAGTTGCAGTAGAGTTCGCAATTTTTAAGGAATTGGTTTCCTCAAATACCGGTTCCAGTCTAAAGTGGGGATATATAAAGGAATGCAGACATGCAGAGCATTTCGTAAGTAAAAAATCAGTTGCCCAACGGGCAACGGGAAAGGAAAGAAGAGATCATTATTGATGGGAACTCGTCACCTGGCTAGGTACATGATTTAACACTACATAAATCCACAAAGGATGCTCACATATTGTCGCAATCACAATGTGTACATTTTTGTATGTACGTAGAAAATATGTAATGTCATGTATGAATTTTAGTGCTATGCACTAGCAGCAAATATATTGTTTGCTGTATCTACGTCTGGACCGCCTGGGTCATAAAAGTTGATCGTTGGACTCGGTTGAAACCCTGGAAAAAACAGTTTATACAAAATGTGCTTGTGGAGTTGAGGTGATGAGCACACTGAGCACTTTTGCACATCGGACGACTCCTTCCCTTTCCGTTTTATGAATGCTGTGATTTATCCCGAAAAAATGTGTACACAGCAGCGTACGTTTTTTTGATACAATGCATCTGTCTCCGCTTTTATCACTTGGAAAAAAGAAACTCATTGTTCGTATATATTTGAAGCTTAATGTCGTAATGGGAATTTGTATCGTCGAAAAAGAGGAGCGTGGAGAGTACCGCCTGTTAAGATGAAGTAAAATAGTATAAGCATCACCATTCCTACTGCTGCAGTTTCTGATTCAACGAGAAAACAGTGCTACTTTTTTTCCGTCGGCCGCTGCTCTTTTTTCTTCTTAAAACGCACTCGTTTGTAGCTCTCGAGCTCAACTCTCATAAATGCGATGTGAAACTCTCTCTACTTTGCTCCGTTTATGCACTTGAGCGTTTGTGTTGTGAGAGTACGTATCCCATTTGTAATATAGAGTACACTCTCACATCCCAAAATCCTCACACCAAGTTTACCTTTTTTCCTCTTCACGATTTTTTTTCAGACGACAACAGGAGCAGTTTGTGAGAGTGTGCAGCGTCCACACTTCCTCTATTTACTTCGTGCATGAGAGGATATATGAAGAGGATGACTATATATTCTTTTCTCTCGATGGAAATGAAAAGGATCGCTTCTACATCACCCGTATTATTCTCCGCACAAGCGTTTGCTTCTTTTCTATACGATTTGAAATTCCACTTGACAGTGTTTGTTTCGGTGGTGGTGTGCACAGGTACATACCTGCTGCAACGATGTACTTCAAAAAATCTGGTGGTGTACTAGTTGACATAGTAGAAATGCTGATGTCATACCCAAACGAAATGGGAATTCTGCGAGCTCAGCTGCTCAAAATATCCTCTGTCCTTTTCTTTCTCCGTTCGATAAACGACACACTTTTCCCCCAACTGTTTCCATCTTGTAACTAAAATGCAAGCCATAACACTTTGTCTTTATTATTTATCATTATCTGTTTATAAGTGAAACTCATCTTGCCGAGGAAATAATTGCAAAAAAATCAGTATAAAATAGAGGTTTCTGGCTTGTGTGTAACTTTCTCTTAAAGGCTAGCGAGAAAACCTCACCAGCACGTCTATAATCTCTGTGAGCAACCGCTTCCGCACAAAAATCAATAGTACCTCCTGTTCTAGCTCAGCTTCTCCTTTCTCTTTCTCCCTCTCTCTCCACAATCCACATCATCAGCAGCCGTATCATCCAGGGCATCGCATCCATCCGAAGCCGGCTCCACTTTTTTCTCTCTACCTCATCCCACCGCGCTCACACAAAATCACAAGTTGAGAACCTCGCCGTGAACATAATGCATGGAACAGCTCTACATTTCTCTCTCAGCGATGTAAACGGGAAGATCAAACTTCACACAAAAGCTCTGCAAGGATATATACTATACATTCCTATTTCACTCACCGTCATAAAGAATGTGCGTATACATCCAACTTTTTATTCCATCTACCTTCTCCAGCATTTATCTCTCTCCCACCACCGCTATACATGTTCCATTTCATTGTCTCAAGAACAATATTGGAGGAGTATTAGTAGGACTTTCATGATTACTATGATGATGATCATTATGTATGCTTCCTTCGTTTTTCACTTCTCTCAATTTCCTACACTCACAAGGGACTAGCTTTTCCCGACGATCTTATGTATATAAAGACACGATGTATAAAAAAATATACCCGTACGTGTTTATACTCTCGACACTACATATAAATGTGAGCTTCCGTTTCCCCGTCTCGTCTCTCTCTCTCTCTCTCTGCTTTTGCTCATCTCACATCTGAAAAAAACTCATCCTTTCACATATGTATGCTTTTCTTGAAAAATGAGGGAAACGATCATCTCGAAATCATTTTCTCTTTTATCACAGGCAAATTGCTGTGCCGCTGCCATGCTCTCCCCACTCCATTTTTCTTTGTACACCATCATCTCCTTGTTCATGATCATCATCTTCATCTTTTTCCCCTCAATATTATCGCCTCAGTTATATAAAATCCTGTATTTTTTTCTATTTCGTCTTGAAGAAACAGGGAGAAGAAGAAGAAGGCTAACGAAACCTACATGCCACCACCACCGCCACTTTTATATGTAGTCTCTGGTCTCGGGTATAGGATTTTCTCAAGGTGGAGAAAACCGTTTTCTCTCCAAAACATTGTGCGCGCCTTGATAGTTTACTTGGAGAAAGGAGAGATGAGCTTCCGGCGATATTTTACTTTTTTGTGACAAGGGATTCCGTGTTACCTACTATTTTCTGTAAATGCTCAGAGTAAAAAAGCTTATATTACAAAACTACATTTGCTTGTGGGGATTCTCCATTTTAAGGAGAGAGAGAGAGAGTTTTGGTGAAATTGCTGAGTGGGCTTCTTCAGATGCAGGTTCCTCTGTGTATATTTCCACTTGCATGCATATTTCAACAAGCATTTCCATCCTGTTTTAAATGGGACCGAAAATGCACGCACTATTGGCGTGCTCAGCTCAAGGTATAAAAATGTACATCAATCTCCAACTTGTGAAGGTACTCTCATGTTCACTCATGTTCGATATTACTTTCTTCGCTCGTGCATTATAGTTGAAAAGGCAAACAACATTTTCATATTTCGCCGTTGGTCTTTGCACAAAGTCAGCAAAGTTTCATTGAACTTTTCATCATGCGCCCAAAGAATATAATATCTGCATGACAAGGACCAAAAACGTTTACATACAAACGATAAAATCGTCTCGGTTGGACAATGATGTGTACCATTTTAAAATTGGCAGATGATGACGGAAGCTGAGCAGGTGAAGATAGACTGCAGATATGATATGTGAAAAAAGTTTTTGATGACGCACGACGCAAAACTGAATATAGAGATTAATCCAAGCAGAGAAAGTGTTACATGAGCATGGATTACATAATTTCCCACTTGTGGTAACCCACACGGTGTGATTTACAGATGATTACATCTTCCCCGTCATTGAATATAGCAGGATGAAAATATGCTCACGAACAGGTTACTTCTTCTCAGATGAGAATGACGCTGGTGGTGTGGTGATGATGAGCAGCGAACGACTCGAGTGGATTCTTAGCAGGTATCTGACGAAGTGCTGATATGTAAATTCCAAGTGGAGCTATCATTAAGGCGTATCCCTTTCAAAGGAAAATATTTATTCTAGGGCTCTTTCATAAAGGATCGTTGAAAAATTGAAGAATCCTTTCGTTCGCTTCGCTGCTTCGCAGAGTTTCACTCACACAAAATGGCCTTCCTCGTTCCTATATTCCAACGAGGGACTAGGGCAATTCTCAAATTTAAGTAGATAACGATTATATGAAAAATATTTTTAAAACAGTCTTCAAATTTCCATTGTGCTACACATTTGTTGTGCTCAACTTAATTTAGCCAGAGTTCAATACCATTTAGCATGTTTCATTTTTCTGGTGAGGTAGAATATTCGTACAGATTGACGTTAGAAGTTGTTGTGATGTGCAAGTAGAACTTGAAAATGAAATCATCACTGACGTGAGTACTCGATGAAAGGAAAGTGGTCAGAATTTTAGAAGAGCAATAAGAGCACATTTAATAATTCATAGAAATGTTAGTAAATCTTGTCCGCAAGAGTATGTGTGTGCAAACATACACAGAGTTTCGTATGAGTGTTTGAAAGAGTTGCTTCTTCCTCCGACGTCAATTTGAATTACAGACTATTTCAAGTGAGTTTTACGTTGGGTTAGGGTTGCTTGCGAAAGGTCTTGTGATGAAATATATGTGACGTGATCGCCTGCGAGTTCGGAATGACGCAGAGGAGGGACGTCCAGGTTGATGTTCGTATGAATAATACATGGCGAATACATTTAACTGACTGACTGGGGTGGAGCCTGGAGGTGAGGCTGTTTGCATAAGATACTTGAAGTGAATGCGTTTCCCCAAAAATCATTCCAACATCCAAGTCTATACCCAATAAAACAGAGTTGCAATAATATTCTCTGTAATATGTCTCCCGTAAATGATGGCATCTTTACTCTGAGAAAACTTTTGTCCAATGAACATCAATCCAAATCCAAAGCTCGTATATATGTGAATTATATGGATGTACAATGAAATTGGAGTGTGTGACTAATATAATGAGCTTCGTAGAAAATACACACAATTTCCTAAATTAATGAGACCTCCAAAGAGCTTGGGATGGAAAGAATGCAAACATTGGTTGTGACATTTCTATTATGGATTACATTACAGCACAATGTTATGTGATGTCTCTCTCCCTCTCTCTCAATTCAAAATGAGAAATAATGAAATGTGTCAGCGGCCCTCTTGACAGAAGTACGTACGTGCCTCCTGTGAAAGTCCCTTATAATTATCATAATTTAGTCGAGAGAACAAAACAAAAGAAAGGAAACGGCTTTCGTCAGATGAGCAGGATATGTCTCAATTCTCTACAGCGAAAGCATATATAGAATTAGCTGCTGGGAGAGAGATCGAATTTAACAATTCATAAGTTTGCTGCTAACAAGAAAGACTAGAAGACATCAACCAACTTTGACTGCTTTTTACACAATTCCGCCGCTCCTCTTGTCTGCCACTCGGTTTATCGGAGATGACAAAGAGGAAATCAAAGCGAATTTCAATAATGAGCATTTCTCTCGTCGTCTCCGCGTTCTCTCTTGTCTTTTTAAACTCTCAACCATTTCGAGTGAATACAGAGGGTTTGGTGTTGGGAACACGACGATGATGATGAGCATGTATAAAGATAAATGGGGGAATATATATTACATCGAGTGAATAATATTTATGTGCCATAAACTTTTGCGTGCAACATTGTTCCTCTTGCCATACGTCAGGTAGAGAAGAGAGAGAGAGAGATAGTAGAAACGATGTTGAACCAAGGGCATGTGTATTATTACTCCTCATTCTCATCAGCTTGTTGTCTCCTCTTATCCTTCACGGGATTTCCCTTCTCATCGCATTAATGACGGGAGTCACGTCGTAGAAAAGACCCTCATTTCACTCTCCGTAAGGCTTTCGCCAGTTTCACAGAGGCAGACAGAGAGTGAGAGAATACTATGTGCTCGCAGAGAAACGAAACAAGCAAGAGCAACTGAAGCGAATCGGGGAAAAGAGAAGAAGGGAACGGGTGAAAGTAAACCACGTAAAACTAATAATGCCTTCAGTCACTTTTCTCTCTCTCTCTCCCTTGTTCTCATGCAGACTTCTCCTCCTCACATCAGACATTCATAATCCACAAGGGCTGAGTTTTAGATACGGCGCTGAGGCTCGTATGCATGCAACATTCCTTTTTCTCTTATTTTCTCCTCGCGCTCACGAGAAGGAAAGTGAGACAATGGGGAAGAGAAAGACAACTTTGCCGAGAAAAAACAAGTTTTAACAAGAGACTACGTAGAAATACATATGATGATACTGTGTGTATAGTGTGCACCTTGTGCACTTGGCGTGTGTGTGTCTGCCTCTCTCTCTCTCTATCTGCTTTGACTCACTTATTATGAGAATTTTGGACAAAAGCAAAAGTTGGCAAAACGTTAGACGCTATTGTCTCTAATACTCCCTAGTTCCTTTCAGATTTATCAGGATTCCTTCTAACCATAATACACACAGTAGTTATCTATGGGCATATATATATGTGAAGGCGAGCGAGCTTCTAGTAGAAACATGGATGCACGCATGCATGATGTCTCAAGATGACATTTTCCAACAGCTTTCCTTCTCCATTTTCAGCCATATCCCAATCCTTTCTCATTTAAATGTCAAAAACTGAAACGAAAAGGAAGAGGAGAATCTGTCGAGCTAAGCTCCAGCTTAAAAATGAGAGGATGAAGAAGAATATATCGGGGTGGCTGGTCTGGTCTGGTGTGTGTGTGTGTGCGACGTGGGAGATGAGAAAATGCATATATTTCGTATACATTAGTGCCAGAAACGAGCTAGATACATTCAGCCATATAGTCAGACACAAGTTATTACAAGCTTAACATCTTAAGCTTAAATATATAGCGCGCACAGAGCCGTTAACTCGTATGCACATGAGAGTAGTGTTTCTTCTTACATTTTAAACGTTACCTTTTCCTATTAACTTTTTTCGTATGAAAAAGAAGAGGTTCAAGTTTTCCTTCTTTTTTGAGCACAGCAGCGCACACCAATTTCACAACGAAGACTGGATATATATAGTCCATCAAATTACACATGGCAAAAGTCTTCCATTATAAGTAGTCAATAAGACGTGGCTAATAGCCATTTTTTCTTGAGTATAACAAAAAAAACGCCAACGTCTTCCGCCTTATAGTCTTCTCCATTCTCCATTTTTGTAAAGAAAAAAAGGAAGGCGAGTGAAAGAAGAAGAAGAGAAGTTCACACATGAGTGAAAAATAGTGTGCAAAGTCAAGTGAAACGAGCAAGCATATGGAATGCAAACAGAGTGTAGCATTTTGTCACATTATTGCTTATTCTCCCTTTATGACAATGTATGCAGGAAGGGAAGGGAGCAAGAAAAATGGAGGCGACCAACTGCGAACTTCTATAAAAATGTCAATGAGCTGACAACACAGTTTTTCCACTTGTCTGGAAATTACATTTTCTCTCTCTCTCTCTCCACCATGTGTAAACTAAGGGAAAACTGGGAAGGAGGAGTCAATAATAATGGAAATATAATGTGTCTTCTATTTCACCACCTTCCACCTTAATTTTCACGCTTGCATTTTCCAAGAAAACAAGAGATGACAGGAGAGAAAGAGAAGAAGAAAAAGTGAAGAATCAAGGTACTTTCTTTTCAATGTTCAAAACGTGTGTGTGTGGGAGAAAGAAACTACGTCGATATTTTTTATACTTGGAAAAAAGTGGTTCAAGTGCTGCTACTATCTACTATAGTTAGGTGTTATGGTGGCCTCAATCCTCAAAGACATCAGCTTGTCTTGCAGCTCACTTTCTTTATGGCAGGACCAAGTGTGTGCACAACTGCAGCGTCTGAGTTATCTTGGATGAGGACGAGGACTATATATAGGACCATAGCATTGAGCGCCATGTGGATTTCCAAGATAATATCCGCACATATCACAATGTCACTTGCACCATTTTAGAAAAGTCCACGTTATTCGTATTATTCTTCTTCTCCGGACGTTGTTGGACGACAGAGAAAAAAGGAGACATTTTGTGTTGCAGATGAGAAGCACACATATACTTTCTCGGGGGAGGCTGACTACGCTGGATGGGATGGATAGAAAGTACTCTGTCTCGGAGATATATGCATGAAGAAGTTGTGGTATGGCAGTAGTGTACTCCGAAGATAAAGGGATTAATGAAGCATGAAATTCACTGCATTGAACTACACACTTCTTTTTGCCGGATTTGGCCGGTGCAACGATTTCTCTCAATGTCTCAATTACTATTATGGAAGTTGAACTGTGGCGTGACATAATCAGCATATACATGAGAAAACATGAAGTGGAAACAAGAAGATAGCGCATGCTATATACCAACCAAAGTATGCCGGAAGGTTGAACACTAAATGACATTTGATATATAGAGCGCCTTGATATAGATGTATGTACATATATGAATGCTAATGTACTTTCACCGTGTAAAATGGAATCTCTGGAAAATTTAGACGAGTGCATTGTGTGGCTAGGCCTCTAGGCATTCCTTTAATAGAATCAGGTGATGTCTTTAGATTGAGTGGGAAGAGAAACATTTTTCTTAACCTTTTAAATAAACAAAATTGTGTAACGATACACTACAACTACATAACATAATCTTGTATGGATGCCTATACATATATGCGCACAAAAAATTGTATATACTTCATACACTGCGACGAGGAAAGAATTGAAATGCAAAAGTGAGTTTTTGGTGTGGTAAGACGGGTAGCAGAGCAAATAAAAAACTTGTGGTAGTGGTAGCGGTATGCTATTGTTTAACTTTTACTAAAAGTTTGTGATCATGTTCCATTTTCTTTAATTTGCTCACATCCTCTTCCCCCGGTGTGCTGTCAAAAAACTCCAACTCCGCCGCAGCTTCGTTTGCCTTGTTAGGAGAAAAAAAGTTGGTGAGAAAATCAGCTTAGCTGCGAACAATGTTTAATTTTGTTTTCACTGTCAAGTTTCAATAGAACACACTGCGCGATCTGCGATGTACGAACACTCACTCACACTCCGAGCCGAGCTCACACGTTGGATATAAAGAAGCGTACTGCGTGTGATTGTGATGTACAACCTGTGCTGAGCAGAGACACATATACATACTTTCATCCAAGGTATGTGGTACGTACGTGTGCCAAGTTTTCAATACGTGAACGAACGGGAGAAAGTTGGACGTTTGGATCTGATAGCCAGTGAAAATATGCCATTAATTGCAAAGTTTTCGCTTTCGTTTTCCCCGATACACACAGTTGTTCCCGTGGTGGTATGTTATTATGTGTGATCAGTATTCAGTGGAGAAAGACAACGTTTTAGGCGAACCCTCCAACACCCAGTCTTTGCCGAAGGTGTCATCTGATAATGACAACTGAGATTAGATTTCACTCTGTTTTCCAAGTTTCACCAGAGAGAGAGAGAGACCTTTCAGGTTTCCTATAACTTTTTAGGGTAGTATGTATATACTTTGTCAAACTTTTTTTTCTCTACAAATTTCCTCTTATGAATATTTTTTCTCGTTTGTAAGTTTTTTTATACAGTTTGCTTTATGGTTAGTTATGTTCGATTAGGTGAGACTTTTAGTTGTCAAGTTTTTTTCCCTGGAAGTAAAACTAAAATGCTGTCCTAATTCCTCCCCTTCCCTGATTTATCCATTTTATGCATTTTCTCTCCGACTGAACCCAAATGAAAAAAATGCTTTCGGTTTAGTGCGAAGTTGGCAACCGTCTTTTTGTTAACTCTTCTCAAATATTAAAGGGATGAGGATAGTTCGGAAATTTACATAGGATTTTATCTAAAAAAAGTGTGAAAGTAGGTGAAAGTGCTGAAGCAGGAGGAATGATTTAAATATTCCACAAAACTTGCCAAAAGTGAATTGATCAAAAACGCGTTATACTTGGAAAACATAGTATTTAGGAGATCAAACATCCCCTGATGGCATACATATACCATACCTTTCCATGCAAAAACATTTTATGAAAATACTTTTTCCTCTCGCTCGCACAATACTTTTTTTCGGTAAAACAAAAAGAATTTAGTTCACACTTGCACAGCAATAATATTTGATATATGTTCAAGTGTCTCTCACACTCATACATACACACACACACACTTCAGGGACTAAGTTTTTTTTGCACCAGTCTGGAAAAGTAAAGGGGAGAATAAATTGTCATATTTATCTTAATTTTGGCAAGTTATTGCGAAAACTCTTGTGATATTAAAGGATTCAAGAAGGAGTTTCATTGTCCTCCATATAATAATCCATCTAAAGAGGGGAAAAATGTAATAAGCAGGGGAGCAGACGGAAACCGTTTCCGCTTCTATTTTCTTAAGAACCAAAGGGAAAAAAGCGCTGAGAGAGAGAGGGGAAACAGGAGGTTAATACCACATCACTACATATTTTTAGTAGGAAAAGGAGAAAAGGAAAGGAAAACAATTTTCATTTTACTACCAGCAACGAGAATTGCTAAAAATACTCATGCCATGTGTGTGTGCGCTCCAGAGAAAGAAAGCAAGTGGTTTTTTGTGTAGCTGCATTTTCTTCCACATATCTAAACACCGTTTTATTCTTCGAGTATAATATTTTTCTCCGAAAAGTACATACAATACACGTGAAACAATACAAGAGAAGGAGGAGGAAAAAACTCGTGAGTACTTTTCATGTTATTGGCTTATTCAACCCATCTTATTGAACAAGAGTAAAAGATGAGAGAGAGAGAGCGAGAACAGAATAGGGGGAAAAGGGTAAAACGAAAAGCATAGGTTTTTTGTAGAAAATTTAATAACAATGTAGGAGCGAACCAAGTGGATCTCTCTTCAGTGACTTCAGCTGCCACCACAACTGCGCTCTGACTATTGTTCCAACTCCAACTCCCTTCCCTTTTCATCACAAACTTCCTCACTCTTGGGCAAGGGAAAGTGAGGAAAACCTAGTGTCGACATAGGTCCCTCTCCCTTATTCTTCTAGTTCGACTCGACTAAAAGGAAAAGGGCGAGTTGAGGAACTGCCGAGGAGAGGAGAGAGAAACTTTCATATAAGGAGAAACATACATACTTTTTTGGCTTTCTCTCTCTCCGTCCCCATTTGTACTTGAATGTGTTAAAATTGTTATACTCGTGTTCGTTGTTGCTACACTGCTCACATAAAAACCTCCCACCGCCACACACACATATATATATTCTCCGCTGTTGCTTCCACTTCCACTTGTATGAAACTGCAGCACTACTACTCTTACTGCACTGTCCCTTTTTTCCACCAGAAAGTTGTGCGGAAAGGACGGCGGAAAAAAGTAGCATGTGTGGGAAAGTGCCAATTTTTTAGATTCATATCTCTTCAGTCAGTACCTTTGGGAGTGACAAGTAAGCGGGGAAACATGAGCAAGTTTTTTCTTCTCTCTCTCTCCCTTTATGCTTGCGACTATACGACGTTCAAGTTGAATATTTCTAGCAAAAAATATACGAAGACTACTTTCTCTAGAGAAAGAGGGTAAAAAAGACCGTACGAGAAAAAAGAAAGTTTTTTTTTTCGAGTGACTATATTGGTACATGTTGTATATGCTTAAGTAAAAGACGTCTCTCCCATCTTCAACACAATGTATTCCTTTTATGATATAAAAAGGATTCGTATCGAAAAGAGAAAAGAAATTTGTTTTCTCTGGTTTCAACAAAGTAGTCAATTTTTATGACTGCTTCAGGGCAAATAAAAGTTTCTTTGAGACGAGAAGAAAAGATAGTAGAGTCGGAGAGTCATATAGACGGAGGGAGACTGCGAGCTCAACTTTTTTGCTGCATTTTGTGAATGAATCATTCATTTATTTACATTTTTTCTCTAAAGTAAGCCGAGAGACGTGTGTGTGTCGTTGTTGAAGTGTTCCTGTCCTGAATGCAGGTGACAGGTTTGCACACTTTTTTCTTCTTCTTCTTTTATCCAACTTCGTTTATATAGAACTTGGAAAGTATTCCAAGGAGAAGAGACACGTTGTGAGTGTGCAATTTTGTAAGAGTTGAAAAAAGGAACAAACTTACTTTCGTGTTCAGTCAGTGTCATATCTGTTGCCTCGTTCAATCTCGGCGGATGGGAAGTAAAAGGTGTGCAATAACTGTTTTTTGCAGGATGGAGTATAATTCGTAATGAAATTTGATGTGAACCATTTGTTTATGCCTCCTTCTTCGGTTGTGTTTATCCAAATTACTTTTCACTGATAACCTCTGCGTCGCAATTTTACAATGTGCAATTTAGAAATATGTGCTTGAAAATCGTGATTGGGTGATACATATGCACTCATCTAATAAATGGAATGATGCCACTTTACAAGTTCACACGCTTTATTGTAATGAAAACAAATGAACATGAGAAGAAGAGAAAAAACGTGTAAGCAATTCCTCCTCCTTCTAAGATTACCAACTTTTTCTATGTTAATTTTCTCCGCATATATATTCTCGAACTCGAACAGTAGAGACTTTGTTGCGTATCACGTCATTTCCCAAGTTTGTGCTTAATTTACTAGCTCATATTCATCAATTCATTCATTTTGTTTACTTTGTGCTTTTCTTTCTTTTTACCTTCGCTCGTTGTTGGCAACTTTCTATCTCCTCTACTCCCTCATGAGCCATAATGTACGAGCGGGCGGGCATACGTTCTGTCATGATAATACTTGTTAGTGCTTTCTT
Source organism: Heteromurus nitidus (assembly GCA_034687055.1). NCBI lineage: Eukaryota > Metazoa > Arthropoda > Collembola > Entomobryomorpha > Entomobryidae > Heteromurus > Heteromurus nitidus. Next base: position 26,789 of record JAQFZW010000130.1, on the reverse strand, counting down.
CTTCTCTCGCGAACTTTCAATAGGACACACTCATCCATCCTGGTTACTTTTAACAAGGTTGATAACGATGTACAAAATTAAAATACGTGCTCGTAACTTATTACGATACATATATATATATGAGGCTACTTCTTATTATATGTTGCTACATTTATATCTGCGAGATATTCCTTATTTCTCCTTTCAGTAAAATCGCTGCTGTGATTAATATTTTAAATGTCAGCTTGAGTTCTGGAGGCACTGTTACCGCAGCTATGTATATCCAATTGTTTTAGCGCAGGTCTCTTTCATCTATACAGATGAAGATGAAAGTCTTTTGTTTGAAGTTGATGCAGTGCCCCCTCTCTTTGTAGACAGGGGAATATGTGGAGTAAGTAATGGTGGATGTTTTTTTAGCCATCAGGTATTTAAACAACAGTGTGCCATACATATCTTGGATCTATTTGCCATTTGCCTTCTTCTTCCATTGTTTCTGGAGAGCGATGGGAGTTCACGAGTCCATTAAAAAGTTGGCTGTCGTTTCTCTTGTTTTTTCTACGTGAAAAGAGTGAATGCCAACATGGGAGTCGTCGTAGTACTAGTACACGGATGGCTATATATATACGAGCTTCTCCTACAAATAAGACGATCCCTAATATAAAAGCAATGAGGGAATGTACACACTATTTTTCTATGTGGTGGTATGTGATAAAAAAAACTTTTAATGAATGCTAGCATAGACTTTTGGCTTTTGTGTATGTGCTTCTTCTTTTTTTCGGAGAAACACAATGGACCAAACAAAAAAGGGTGAGGAGGGTTGATGCGCAACTTTTTTACTCTCTCGCTCTCATTCTGATGAATTGTTTCGGAGCACGGAGCTTTTCCCAAACTATTATATAGAAACGTATAAGACGTGAAAGTTTTTTGTTTGCTCGAATGACGTATTACACAAATATATATCACACTACGTAGCTCCACATTTGACAGAGAAAACAATTAGTTTTCAAAGCGTATATCAAGCTTATTATACAAAAGTGATAAAAGCAATGGCTAAAGTATGAATATCAAACTTTGAAATCGTGATAAAATACCTTACTACTTTAGTGCATAAAAAGTCACATTATAAACTGAACAAAAAGTGGAAAGGGATGGATAACTCGGCGCACGGCACGTAATTCCATATTTATTCAATAACATTTTGGGTTTGGAAGATTTATTGGACGGCTGCTGCTACTGAGTTGATATATACTCCCACCCGAGGTCGAAGGGAAATTTACCGGTTTTAACGAAAGTAATTTAATGCTGATGAGAAAGAGTGATTTTCTCCGTTTTGTTCTAACATTTGGAGGGAGTGTTGCAAGTGGACGTGACCAAGTAGCCTACATAAAATATTACGCACACAGTGCTTCCTATCCAATCCAGAGAGAAAATGGAGAGGGAGCAAAAGAGAAAGACACAAATGCTCTCTATCTCTCTTCTTTTTCTCTGTGTGCCTGTTATTGAGCTGGAATACTTACGTGTGTGTTTGTTGTGTATATTCCACTCGAAAATGTTAAGCTACTTTTTGGGTGAACGACCACAAGTAGCATCCGCATGCACTTGAGTAATATCCTTGAATGGCACGTATTTTCTAGCTTCGACAACACAAAAAAGTATACAAGTGCACCCGCGTTGTGGTTTCGATGGTATTGGTGGGGTGGGGGGGGGTTCTTTTTCCAGAGCATCAATGAGAAGTGGGGGATATACGAACGAAGTGTACTAATATCCGGCAGCTCTCGATAGATAGAAATAGTCAATGTTGACATCAAAGAAAAAGTCGCACTTGTGTGTGTGTTCGTATACTACACATTATTATATGACATCAAAAATGCAATGTTATAATACGTATGCATATAGTACAGAATAGACATACATTCGTTCGTAAATCTTGGTTTCGCTGGGGTTTTTAGGTCGGCAAGAGATTTCAAAGGGACGTGAGGTATCCGCGAATCTTGCGTTTGATTCGACGATCCCACGCAGAATACGACCCTTTTTTCTTTTGTGCAACTGAGATGAGTGGGATGAGAAAAAAAAGGAAACACAAAAGGAAATAGGATATAAGCTGTGGTATGGTTTAGTCTTAATGTGTATATTGGAGCAGCCAGCACCCAAAACCAGAATATCGTTTTCATGTGATCGTAAACGTGTGGCTGGTTCAGACACGAATAGAAGTAATTTATGCAAATGGCAAAGAATCTAAAATTACTCGCAAAAGTTTAGAGAGAGTTAAAAGTGGAAATGTATGAGAGTAGCATACGGTGGTGGTCCCCATTCACCCTTTTTCCTCGTAGAAAATGATGACGCTGTCGTATACAATAGATCTGAAGCGTAAATAAAGCAGTGCAAATAGGAAAGGTAAACAAAAGGCAGACACACACAGAGCTTAACTTTGGAGAAAGAACAGCGTGTGTGCCCTAGACTCACAGTAGATCTCATTTTTCCATTCTTAGAAGAACAGACGAACATATAGCAGAGTAGAGCACTTTCTAAGGTTGTGTTCGTGATATTGATGGGGATATACACCGTGGATAGGCTCACACCAAAAACATTAATACTGTTAATAAGCTGGGAAAATGAGGCAGAAATCGGGAAGGTAGAATTAAGAGGAGTGGGAGAGCCCATCACAACCACTAACCTTAAAGTGTGTTTTATGTACGGCTGGTGCATTCATTCGCAAAATTCACGACGGGACACTTGAAGAAGATTGGATTGTCGACAATAATCGACAATACCTTGACATGACATATGTGGTTTATTTATCCCATGTATCCTCTGAAGACTCTGGAGTCTCGTCCTCTGCAAATACACACAAACATTTTCCAAAAGTTCGCCATAAGCTTTTACCTGGCCTTGCACATGAAATGTGTCACCGACACAACAGCTGAAACATGCAAATTAGGTTCTGGACTGAACGATGATGATTTTCTCTCTCTCTACACCATAGCCATCACGTTGAGCGTGAACGCTACGGAAGGAAAGTAGTAGAGAGGACGCGGACGAGAGGAAAGTGAAAGAGGAGTAATGCATTTTGTCGCTTGTCACAGCCATCCCATTATCCTTACAAGTGTTTCCATTCTGCAAACAAGCTATAAGCCCCGCCATAAATGTAACCAAATTATATGGGTTAGTTGTATGAAAATTCAAGCTAAAAAATGACTTCGTTTTCATGTGTTCTTCTCCCCTCTTGTCTCCTTCCATTCGTGTGGCTTTTGAGAAATCAGAGGGGAGCTCTTCTTTCCCGGTCATGAATTCTGGTTCAGGGATAGAGAACACAACACAGCGGAAATTTTTTATATGTCACGGTGTACTCTAAACCATGGGGAAACGGAAAAAATAGTGGAACTAGTAGCCTTTTTTCATGTTCCACATCAAGGTTATTCCTTGCCAGACCTTACACATACACTTGCTCTTTTATCCATAAAAAGGGCAGCAAATGTAAGAAAAAAAGCAAATTTGCGAAAGAGCAAATTTATGAATTTCGGCCACCACGAGAAAATGAAATAAACGCAAATATTACACTCTTCTAGGAATGTAGGTTTATTTCAAAGGTGAGTTATGATTATGTATTCAAGAGCAAAAAAATCGTACATGCAGCATATTTTCACTCGTCTACTTTTTATGATGTAAAAGATAGCATTCACGCCTCTGATTGTGCATCATCTAACAAAGAGAGCGGAAAAAACGGGGAGATGGAGGAAGATACCCAGATGTTCATGTGGTGTGTGCACACATTTAAATGCATGCATGCTTTCTCCTTATTTATGTATGAATTATCTTCACGAAAAGGAGATACTTTTTTATGTGAGTCGAACACAAGGATTGCATTCTTTTCGTATGGATTGGAAGATGGATTCATGAATATTTTATAAAGAAAAAAAAGGTGTACAAGGAACTAGGGCAAATCAGCCTTTCATAAAAAAAATTCGAGCGATGTACATGTACCCGCAAAAAAATATGGTGCAAATGGAAGTGTTTCTGCAACACAATCTCACAATGTACGGAATAATGGATCCGATAATATGGGTTTTTATTGCAGGATACATTTCACCACCATTCTATAGTAAATATCTATGACTCTAGGGTGTGTTGTACTCATGATCGGTGGTTCGTTCGAAGCAATTTTCTCATTCACCTGCTGTACCCTCCACTCTTGACATGAATTTTTAATAAATACTAAAGAAAAGTAATGTTTCCCGTCATAATATTGCATTCACTTCACATACTTGTGTGTGTGTGTGTGGAGTAGAAAGGAAAAGGAAGAATAGTAGCGGATAACAAAATTCTACTGGCAAAATTAGGGAAGTAATTTTATGCATGCAATACGACCACTCTCACTCGCAATATCTTTTTTCTCTGCTGTTATTTCCCCTTCTTTGAGCACGCCAACTGCTGTCTCCTGACAGGGCTTAAGGAACCCCGTAAAAACGAATATCATCCTTTTCTGCACAGTCATATCCTCCTGTCAATTTCCTTTAAAGAGGGGAAGCGAATAATACACCACCGCAAAAGTAAATTTTATAAGTTCCAATACTCTCCGAGCATGACAAGGCGCGTACTAGCATGCATGGTGCACTTCTCCCGTTCCCTTTGATCAATTACCATCCTTTTCCTTTCACCACTTTCCCGAAATTTTGTGTGTGTGTGATCATGAAAAAGAGTTTTGCAATTTTCCTCTACCCACCATAAGAATTTAGTCTGTCGGAACTTGGGGAAAGAGGATGATAGTGGTAAAATTGATGCAGATCCTAACTTCAGACTCTTATTTTTCTGGGGGAAAGTTCATCGATAAAAGGAATGAGAAGCGAGAAACGATCCTTGTTGAAAGAGAGAATATAAAATAGTATGAGCTACACAATATGCTCGCTATATCTATATGAACGTACTTACAAAAGAAAAACTTATACAATGTCGACTAGTGTATATAGTATGTGCTTACTTCACCAATTTAATGATGAATTTAGGAAAAGGAATTATTCTTTTCCGCTTTTCTCCCCCTGTTTTCCTTCCAGTCTTCCCTTTCTGTTGTCCGACGAAGTTTTGCAGGGACGCAAAAGCATCCAGCTCCAGCCCCTCACATATTGGATTCTAGATTCCATTCTTTGTGACATAATGCCACCTTATATACAAAAGCATCTATAGTTGGGAAAGGTATTGTACCGAAAGTCGCTTACAAAGTAGGGAAACGTATGGGCATAAAAACCTAACTTTTCAGCAAAGGTTACCTACCATCCGCAGACTTTAACATAGAACCCATACAAAATATCTATTTGAAATGGGTAGCAGCATGAGACTAGTTCACACAATAATATATTTCTGAGAAAAATGATTTTCTTCAACTTTGTACCTATTTTTATCTTAGAAAATTGTACACAAGTTGCATAAGTATTTTTTCTGAAGACCCACCGGAAATAAGTTTATGACAGGGGCGAACCAAACTTTAACTTTGTATTTTCCTGATTTGAACAAAAAACGGGAATGGCAGAGAAAGACCTTTCAAAAAATATATCGTGACTAGAAAACTACTACCTTGTATATGTGTGCGTGCACTAATACGACTCCTTTCCAAGTAAAGAATTGTCATTAAAACATACTTTGTATGGGAAAATGTCGTAAAATTTTTAGGAGGCTGTTCACAAATTCACAACACAACAAGATTTTTATCAACTTGTTGTGAAAAGATGCGGGGACACATTTTGCGTGTGCGAGTAACTATTATACTACCACCACACCGCACCTGTCATATTTGCTGGGCCTTCGTATGTGGCATGAAAGCACGAGCAAAGAACGCAGCTCAGGAAAAAAATTGTTTTGTTACCAGACAAGACTCGACATTTAAAAAATGAAAATGCAATTTGAATACTGCTGTGCACACACTGTAAAAATTTCACTTATTTTTTTCATTTCATATCGTTTTTGTGAGAGGAAGTGACACTGGCACAATTTTTCCAAGTGATTGTGAATATGTGTACATTTATGGTATTACACTAAAAGGAGAGCATAGAGGACAAATAAATATTTCCTGTTCTACACTTTTCCCCGGTATTCATACGTACTTAGATTCACGTGCTTGAGGTAATTCGCCTTTTGGGGTTTCAACCGTAGTAATAATAATAGGAGCACACACACACACAACTCTCCCGGCTGGCAACAAAATTGAAATTCAGCAGGAGGGTTTTTTTCCTTCTCTCTCGCTGCTACTTCTTTTTTCATAGTTCCTCGCCAAGAAAACTGGGATGCTCCATGAACAACGTGGAATGTTGGAAAAGAAAGAATGGAATGTGTGCTTCGCATAAGACATCGAGAAAACTTCTTCTCTCCCTTTGATATTGCATCAACTTATAGGAATATAGTGACAACACACATGTAGTTTCTTCTCTCTGAGTGTAAGCAGTTTTTCTCTCTTGAATACGCTTCATTTGTTACAATACATTGTCGAGGGACTTTTTGCTGATGCTCCATGAATACATTCCAAATAAGTGCACATGTGAGATAGTGGTGATATTTTTCAACCTTAAAATATATTTTTGAGTAGTGTTCCACACGCAGTGGCCAGTGGCAGTTGCTTGGGAGAAGGATCGTCTTCTTCTTGTGTGCACAAGAAAGTAGACGAATACGAATAGAAAATAGGGTAGCATGAAGCATTTTCCGGTTAGTGAAAGTCCAACTTTCTCCTTCGGCAAAAAAAGAATGCCATATACATGTACGTCTACACAAATTTATATATATGAATACACGCACACAGCATTTACTTTTTTGAGAATACGTATTTTTATGGAGAAAAGAAACGAGCTGTGCTCCGGTTGTGAGTAGAATAGGAAGGCGGTCTCACAACCAGTTTCCTTTTTATAATAATCATCATAATGTATTCACGCTCCATATGGCTGTTACAAATTGAAAATATCACACAATCTCGTGTGTCATACGTAGCCACACGGAGCAAGCAGTTATTTGCTATTTTAGCTCCGCGGAGAGAAAAGAAAAAGGGGATGACAGACGAATTTATTCCTTCGCCAAAAAATTTCTTCCAAATCAAAGGAGCCGCCAACCGACACACACACACTCCATATTCTTGGAGTTTTTATATGCGAGAGAGAAATGAATTCATGTCAGCGTATTTTCTCTCCTGCTTTCTCATATTTCGTGTGTGGTTTTTTGAAATGTGCGAGAGAGAAAACGATTTGTTCTCGAAATACATTAGGAAAATGCATTGATGAAAAATATGTTGGTAGGCAAACGTTTTGAAATATGTATATAATATCTGGCCGAGAACATCCTATGTACGACGCATGCATTTTCCAGACGGCGCTGTTCATTATGTGCATACTTACACTACGTTTCCAGCGTGTGTAAATTCAAATTTCCCCTTGCATATGTAATTGTCTGCTCGTAAAACTCGTCAGGATAAACGCTATTTCGTTCGAAATGAGGAACTTTCTTTTTATAACCTTTTCCCTTGTTTTCCATTCCTCCTGTGGTGCGACAAGCAGGACTTTTTTTGAGGACAACAAGGCACTTTCACATTTCCTACTTTTCTTCTTGGTGTAAACCCTCGGATAAGAGGAATTGTTCTTGCATGCAATGTGGTTTGAGATAGAAGAGTGATTTCCCCTCGAAAGGCCAATGGAAATTGGATACATTCACAATTCACACGATGAAGTGTATATGTGTAAGCATATAATTGATTGAAATGGTAGAGGACACGTGTCTCACTTATCGAGTTTTTTAAGGGGGAACAGGTTTTCCCTTCTGACTTACTTTCCCCTTCTCACAGTCAACAGTTTTGACAGTGAAAACTTTGGCGAGGAGAAAGTGGCTTCTATACTCTGCGTTTGTTCCTTCCACAACTCAAAATGAATAATCAGGAAAAGTTTTTCGGGGAGGAGGACGCATCGATCCTATCCACAAGTATCAGAGCTGCTCTACTCTAGATTTAATAAGCTTCACGTGAAGACGACTCACTGGGAAGTTAATACAAGGCAGAATTTAATATAAGTTAACACAATTACTGTAGACATGAGCACCCATACCGGCGCAAAAGGAAAATTATGGTATATGGGCACAAGACGTTGTTAAGAATGTGAAAAGGGAATGTGTTATACAAGTTATAGGCAGGCATATAGGATATGTCGTGCCGCATAATCTTCTACTTCATTTTCGACAATGCGTAGTGAGCTCTTCTGGATGTCGCTCCCAAGAAATCTACTTTTCTTCTCAAATTGGAATGCTACCTACCTTTTTTCATAATCACTGCTACTTTTTCTTATGATAAACTTTATGCATCCAGTTTTCCTTCCGCAAGGACAACGATTTTCCACGACATTCCTCCAAGCTTCTCGCATACGAGCATAACTGTGCGAGAGTAAAATGAGCTTCTTTTGTTGAGATGGAAGGAGGGAGAGAGGATAATTCATTCCGTTTCGCAACATGACATTCATCTTGAGACGGGCTGGGCTACTACAACATTACATTTGAATTTTTGTGGTTCTTTGCATCTCTCACTCGCACTTTATCTTTCCTCGGCTTTAATTTAAGGAGGTTGGTATTAGGAAGGATGGTTCATTCTTCTGGCTGCAGACAATATATAAGTGGATGCTCCTTGGATCAGCAGTCATGGTGGTAGGTTTCGTAATTAGGGAGATATCTCTGGAGAGATTTTTTCGTTCTTGACATGAGAAAGCAAGTGAAAAAAGTCAGGTCACACTGAAAATGAAAATATGCGGATGGTGGCAGAATTTTGTATGTGTTAGGTACCTGAATTTAGTAGAAACAAGTATACAAAAACTTTAGCAGTCTATTAGAATTAGGAACTTCATTCGTATCATCCTTTGACTAATTTGGATTTTGTGAAGATTGTGAAGCCGGAATATTTTTTATCAAATGACAGCAGTGTATATAGAGGTAGCAGATACGAAATCACTGCATTTAGAAGCGAGAAATAACCTGTAGTTCATAATTTAAGACTTTAGATTTAGTTGAGGTCAAGAAGAAAAATATATACTATATTTTTTCTTAATTCTTAATGTTTTCATATAATGCAGGATTTGCAATTTTGTCAATTTACGCCAAAGAAAATAGTCGCGTTTCAGGCTGGCACCAGAATGAATCAAATTGTATTTTACGCTTTACTCATTTCTTGGACATGTACTACACAAATAAATAAACATGTTCACTTGGAAGATTTTTATACAACATTTTGCTATTGTGGAGTGGGACTATCCGTATTCTTATAAAAATATATACGGGTCCAATAGCAAAGGCATCATCAAAAGGAAGATTACTATTTTTTGGCTAAATTCTATTAACAAAGAAGAAACAAGAAGCAGCTCACACAAGACACGAGGATATATAAGACTTTTCGCTATGCTATGTGAGACTTTTGTAACAGTCGGCTTAATAGAGATGAGACTCTATGCTGTCCATAAACATCGAAGAAACTGGAGTATAAACCAAACCACACACTCACTTATCGTAAGACCACAATATCCGTTCTCTGAAGCAGAATCATCATCAGTAACAAACTTTGTTTTAATGCTGTCTTCCTCCAGTGAGAAAGTCCAAGGGTTTTCTATAAAATCCTTAAAGTGCACACACGATGTGTACATATTTGGTTTGGAATTAGAAAGTCGAGAAAGAAACGACAGTCTGTATCCGTACTTCACTCTCTCTGTTCTCTGTGTAACTCCCACTTTCTCTAGACTTATCGATACCAATTTCCTTCACAAGTTATTCTCTTTCTACACACTGCTTGTGTATATATGTGTTACTTCAAGGAATTTTATGAAAGTTTCTGATTGTGCACAAAAGCCTTCTTTGGCTCCTGCTCTCAAGCGATAATGTGGTTGCGGTCTCTGTTATTCTCTCTGTTCTTCTTCTTTCCTTTTTACAATTTTCCTTTTTCGCCAATTATACCCCACCCCACCATACACATTCCAAACGAGTGTTTCAGCACTAAAAGAAATGAAATGAAAGTTGGGCGAATGGAAGTGAAACACATGCAGTTACATCTTACATAGTATACATCGTTGCAAATTGGATGTGTTATGTGTTGCGAAGAAAAGCAAGTTTAGTGACATAAAAAAATTCGTCGAAACAAGCAGATGATGTATGCTCCCCCTAAAAATGTTGTTGATAAGTACTGCACTCTCTGAAGAAGCACAAGAGATTCGTGTTTTTAATGTTATACACTAATGTAATTTACTTTACTCATTTCGTTTGCAAGATGGGGGTTTTTCGCAGTAAATGTACCACTTTCCGCTGATGTGTAGACATTTTGTATTATAGTATTCGAGTCCCACGAAAAACTGAGAGCAGGAGACAGAAATAAGATGAAATCGGATATGAGATCTGATTTGTGCTGTCACATTGTCTCGAAAAATGAAATGAAAATTGTGAGTGCAAATGTGTCGCTGATTATGTTACTCCCATTCCGCGCACCCAACTGTATGTTCCACAATAAAGGGCGAGGTTCAATTAGCCTAGCCTACGCTGTGACATTTTCTCCTCTCCAAACAACGATATGACTTTCAGCCATCATAAACGGAGAAAACATACATATACGAAATTAGTGTTACATAACATAACATACTTTGTGTATATTATGTGTGTTTTGGTGGAGAAAACTGACAGCGAAAGTGAGCTTTTTCGGGGTTACTTAGCTGATTGTACAACATTTCCAACACCATCGGTTTTTCTTAGTGGAAAGTAATGTGCCATCCGCATTTCTCTCTCTCTCTCTCAACTAACAACTCTATACTACACGTCTTCTGCTGCATCATCACCACCACCATTCCCTATTTCCCACTTCTGCAAATAGCATTATAGTAAAAAGGAGAGAGAAATGAAAGTGCGCAGCTATTTACATTGAAAAAAATGGGTCGGCAAAAGTGTATGACTGCATTGACTCGCCGCTTTCCTCTGTTGTGCTCCCGTGCGTACATCCATAAACCCTCTCTAATCCTCTTTATTTCCCCTTTCCAACTTTTGTAAAATTTTCTCAGAAATATTTTTATTAAGCCGTCAAAAACATTTACAAACTGGGTGGAGTAGCACCCACTCAAACACTACTACTCCAGTCCTGCCTTTTAAGATTATTAACAAAAAAGGGTAAAAGTCAACTGCAATATTCTCGAACACTATAAGTATAAAATATTTTTAGAGTATACATACTTTCGTAAACATATTACAGTAAAAGTAGAAGACTACTTTCTAGTTCTCATAGATGACTTGTTTCGGCACTTCTCATTAAGCACATACAATATCATTGTTTCCAGAAAGAGAAAAGTTGTGGCACACACGTTGCAGAGAAATTGAGACACCACAACGCAGTGACGTAATAAGGAACAATGTTTCCCCTCAAGTGTGCCGAGACATCGAGACATGCATCAGAGAATATCAAACTGAATCTAACTGAACCGTTTATTTGCAGCATTCAAAAGTTGAGAGGTTCAGTTCCATCTGCAACTCTGTCAGTATGTATGTGCCTCTCTGTTGCGCAACACAAATAATAGTTACCTTAAACCTATTACCAAAACCCCAACACCAATTTCCTACTGCCTTAAACAATTTTCGTTTTACATCAAAGAAAGCTGGAATGAGTTTGGAAGAAACCTTGACCATTATTTACGGCACATCCACACAAAGGTCGCAGGTCAGCATGTAGTAGCTGTTTTCTTTGAACTTAATTAAGCGAAAGCAAGTTACTCAATGACTCAATACGGGAGTGACATGGAACTGAAAGCAATAGAAATTTTCATTGCGAAATCTAAGCACTCTACCTACTTATAAGCAGTATAACTACTTGACACACTCTAAGTTCTAAAATAGAAAACTGGACCCATGAAAATGATCAAAAACTTCAAGACGTCCAAAAATATGTAGTCCTGCATTCGCAATCCCCAAACTCCCAAGGTTCAAATGCCGCCCCAAAAAATTGGACGCCAACTGCGAGCGCTAGCAATCAGGAATGTTGTCGGACGCAATAATAAATTTCGTGAAGATGAACATGTCCCAAGTCTCAGCGATGCATGAGTGCGTAATTGACAGTTTGGTCGATTCCACTGGGGCATTATAAGATATGAACATTTATCTCCACTCTGACAATACGAATGAGACAATTTTTTTTGCCAGGAACATCTTTTTATGGAAAAGTTGGCAGTGTAAATCTAAAATCACAGCATGAATGATATTTGGCAAAAGAGCAGGGACCTCCCTACAAATATATTATCTGATTCTGATCTCTGAAGGAAAACTTTTTCCTGTTCCTGTGCAGAATGAAAAATGTTGTAAAATCGGACAGCATCATCATTGTTTGGTGAAAGAAGAGAGCTATTGTACAGAGGAGAAAAAAAGTATTTCAATCTGCTTACTCCCTCTGACATTCCACTCAAGTGAAAGTTGGACCTAATAAATCAATGTTGCTTCTTCTTATAAAGTTTCTACTGTTCCAATATATAAACTTCATTCCAACAAATACATACATATCTTACTAATATATTGGTATTACGTCTAGTTTGCAACTTGAACTAAACTATTCATTCACAAAAATTTAATATAGTACTACGATCCTATCTAGTAACAAGTTTTACATGGATGAGCTAACGCCGCCTATAATTGCCTTGTTTCTTTTCAGATGTTCAATGAGGCGACTGCGACTGCAACCCTGAAATTAGTCACTCCAGCAAACCATATCCAGTTACAGATGCCAAACTACGGAGTAGCTTTGCTGATACTGGGTAAGTGCAAAAAGTGCAAAAAAACAAGTATTTTCCCGAGAGATCAAAATTGCTGCGCTTAACGTCGAAAATTGGAAAGGTTAAATGTTAGCATTGCAGTGGAGAGGAGAAAATGTTGGTCGATGATGTTAAATGAAAATTTCTCGTGTAATGTTTTGGCATACTTTCTACTGCATACCTGAAGTTAAACGAACATATATAGTAGTGGAGGTCGTTTTATAGGAGAAAAAGGAGGTGTTATAAAGTGAACTGTGTTAACTTGGTATTTTTTGTAGGTGTATGGGCATCAGCCATCCCCACGGGAGCAATCCTCACAGAATCCCCATTAAATCCTCATGTTAATCCAACCCCGTTGCCCTCGCTGACAACAAGCCGAGTCTCAGTCTTGTTGTCAGCAGATCATGGGATTGCCATTTTTTCTCCTTCCTCCGGAGCACACCTCCACAACCACGAGTCTCCTCCAGCAGCAGTAGCAGGATCAGACGAGCTTGGATCAACCAGGTTTAAAGGGGAAACAAATAGGAGTAATAATGCTGATGCTGATTATTACAAACACCACCAACACCAAGACTCATTCCCTCCTTCCTCCCAGTCGTCGCAACCTCCTCCTCAACCTTCTCCAAGTAAAACATCAACATCACAGTCTGTTACAAAGCCTTACGAAGCTCTCCATTTTAATGGGCGATTTCCTCCTACAACAAATGAAAACATTCCAGTACCACTAGGATCGTCGTCAGTGGATTCGGTGGAGATCTCATTTTCGGCGTCTGTGAGCACGACGACACCTTCTTCTTCACAGCAGAGTCTCCCTCCTTCCTCCTCTCCTCCAGGAGGGAGAAGCGAATTTATTAGCACTCCTTCCCTACTCTCATCCTCAGGGTTTACTCCTTCCTTCCTGCTTTCACCGGCGACGACACCACCAGCAAAGAGATCAATTCAACCACTCCAAGACCAAGAGAAAAGCCAGTCAATAACAACATCTCCTAACAAACCACCACCACCACCTCCATTTTCCTCAACAACCTCTTCCCCTTCAACTTCAACACAACGAGGAGCTGGATCAGCAGAAGGGAAACAATCAAATATCAATTTACTTCGTAAATTATGGGGGAGCACTCGATCAGGAAAACTCAATTTAACAGATGAGCATCGATCTCTTCTCCGAATTGAATCAGAGTCTGAGTTTGCTGCTGCTTCACCGTCGTCAGTACCAAGAACTGCTCCGTCTCAAACTGTAGTGCCCACTTTATCCAGCCAAGGCTTAGATATTGATGATGCAAAGGAAGAGTCGAAGACGACGCAATGGAATCAACTAACCACAGAAGTTGGGGAACACAAGTCAGCTTCATCTGAGGCTGTTGCTTCAAGGACTTCTGGTAATGGTCCCAATCATTTCCTTGTCATCATTCCTGATCGAATTCGCCCTGTTGATGAAGACAAGAGAGAGGGAAAACTAGGAGTGGAACAACTTGGCAATGATCATCTTTCCCAGAAATCTCAGCCCTTGCTTTCACCGTCATCACCATTGTCAAGTGTAGTAATAATGGCAGCATCAAGAGCAGCCACGTCTGACGACGTGACATCAGCCGACCCTTCTAGTCAAACTAAGTCATCCCTTCCAACTCCTCCACTAGATCATCATGTCAAAGAGAGTAAATCCAATTCAGAGGCGCCACTGCTTTCAATAGGAATAACTGCATCAAATTTCCCTTTTTCTTCCGCCGCCCCTGCAACGCAGCTGGATATGCAGACAAGTCTGAGTCCAGCTCAAGAGGAGGGGAAGGATGGAAGCGATGAAGTGGGAGAGGAAGAGGCAACGGTGGTGACAACGAAATTAGCTTTCCCCGTTGCTGGTAATTCTGGCGCTGCTGGAGCGAGTGAAAGTGGTAACCAGGATCTAATCAAGTTTAGAGAGTCATCTTCAACACAACTGGGATCGTTATTGGACGGGAGTGAAAAAGGGAGCAGAAAAATTGCTGCTGCGCGTCACCATCTAATGCTGTATCCGGAATGGTTGTCTTCAGGTGGGGTATATCCTGATGATGACACCAGTGCTCAAGCACCGCCTGGAGGAGCATCCAACCTTTTCTCTTCTGCTAACGGCAGCAGTAATTCTGGAGGAGCGGAGTATTATGCTGAGCCGGAGTATGAGCCTTTAATGAGTGGAGATGAAGGGAGTAGTGTTTCCCGGATTTCCAGTCATCTCTACAACTTTGCCGTTCCAAACAGAAACCTACCTCCACCTCCCCCTCAACTGAGAGAGGAAGAGGAAATTAGAGACGATGAGGAATTTAAGCGGTACGCCAGACTCAGGGAGAAATTGGCGGATGAGCTGTTACAGGATGTAGTTGCTGCTGCAGCTGCTGGTGCAAGGCGCAATTGGCAGGGTGGTCTCGGCAGTGATAATAATAGGGACCATATGATGCTGATGCAGGAGCAGCCTGAAGGTGGCGAGGAGGCGGAAGGGATGGGTGAAAGAGAAAGCCGAAATATTGTTGGTTCATCGAAACTCACGAGTGGAGGTGATGGTGGTGGTGTTGTCTCTACGGAAAGTCCGCAGGCAATCATTGCCCAGCAAAGTGGGCTCGCGGATGTCATCTCGAGAGGAAGAATTGATAGCGTCATGTACGTGTACTTTGGTGATAAACTGAATGACTATCATACGGAAGAGATTGCCGGCAGGGTGATTCAGGTAATGCACAGACTTTCACTTGATTTTTTTTCTATGCTCGTAACGATATTGTATTATATATTTATATATGGTGACGCCTGGGTCGGCTATATTTTTTCCCTTTTCCGGTTCCCCTCACTCGTAGAAATCGTTATCTCACTCTCAATAAATGGGTCAACGGTATATGGTAGACTAACTGCAAGAGAAGGGAGAGGCATCATTGATTTTTTTTGAACATTTTTCCCCTTTCCAGTTGACTGAGAGTTCAGAGAGTATAGACTTTTTAAAGCACTAAAATCAATATTTACTTGGTAGAACAAATATGTGACTACTACACTTTTACGAAATCGGTACAATGGATAAAAATCTCATTTTATTGTTCAACTCGTTCAACTGATCGCGAAAGAAAAGTGAGAGGTGATTTCTATGAGATCATTGGGCACCACGGGAAATTGCCTTACGAAGAGATACGAGCTTTTTGTAATCATTTAAAAGTTTGTGAGGAGTGCCATATGTGAACTAATTTGTACATTGCAATTTGCAGGCGATCGGAGGCGTAATTGCAGCAGTCGCCCAGGTGCTGACAGTTTTAGGAGCGGCGAAATGTGTTCGGAGAAATGCCCCAAGCCACACGCTCCCAGTGCATCTGCACATTGGATTCGCTTTGCTCATTTCCAACCTTCTCCTTTTACTTGCTGTTCACGTAAGTTAAAAAAACCTTTACCGATTTCCTCCAAAAAAATACATATTTTTCGTGTGTGTGTGTGTGGGAAGTGACTGTTATGTGACAAAACAGTACATCACCCTTGGCCTTAAAACGTGTTTAATGGTTAATGTCTTCCTTCACGTCTTTTGTGACAGGGAACAAGCGTAGAGGGTTCACGTTCACTCTCCATGAATGGTAGACAATTGCCTTCGCTTGTCATAGAACTTTTCCATCTGTAGCTTTATGGTTCAGTGCGGGTGCTAATGAGGCATGGAGTCATTAGCTGTTAGAGAAAAGGAGAGTAAAAGACGACAAGGAATTACTAATGGTCATGGTCATTGCTGCAGAAAATGGACATTCCTGACGACGCACTTGCCGACATGATATACTGTGAATGTTGGGTGGCCAGGCGTGCGAGCGTCAAACCCAAGTCACTGCAAATCGTATACAGTACACGGATAGGTCAAAGACATTTCATTCTAGTCGCGCATCGTATTTTCTCTCCTAATGTTTCATTATGGCGCTGGAACGTGCCTCCTAATATGAAATTACCACGTTGTAACAAACACATTGTAGGAAAGTGAAATATAGATAGTGGAAAGCCTTGCTTCGTCTTTCTATTACCTTGTCAAGTACCTTGTGCCGACCACGAAATGGAGTTTCAGTTGTCGCGGTCGTCTCACTAATTTTCGTGCTGGATAATTCGGCAACTATGTTGCTGTAACGAGTGATGACATTGGCTTCATTTCCATTTTGTGTGGGCCGAAAACAAGTTGTGAAAGTCAATGTATATTTCCCTGTTGACCACACAGCCTTCTAACATTATCTGGTATACAAAATTCTCCAACCCTTTCGATAATGTCGGATACGATGCAATGAAACAAACATGAAACTTTGCTTGTCAGCAACTTTCACCTAAAAGTAACCTTCTGCTGAGTAACTTTCCACGTGTGGTAGAAAATGAAATACTAAAAATAATGGGAAGGGTAAAGGGCATGCAATGAGGTTCTTCCTAATTGGGATGCATAACAAGTGTGGATCGCTACTGATGTATTTAATGAGGAAATCAAATCCCCTTTTACCCCAACGCCCACATCACAAAACTCCGCACAACAAATTGTTTGTCTTCATTATACAAATTAGTGAGACTTAGAAAGCTCTGTGAAACAAGGATGGATGTGTGGAATATGATTCCTATTGTTATCATTTCATTGCCTATAGAAAATGTTGTAATTCAATCGAGTTTATATGTAGTGGTTGGTTTACTTCCCTGATGGCATGCATATATTCTCATTTTCCTCTTTTTTGAAATCATACAGCGAAAAACTGAAGAGTAGGTGTATAATATCATTTTTATCAAAGCATCTCAGTGTAATGTTCAAAGAAAAGACACGACTTCCCGCAAAGACATTTTCAGACATTGTAATTTCAATTTGTGATTCGAATCCCTTTCTTCGCCCTGTCATATGACAAGAGAAACTTATTATTTTATGCTACAACTCTCCAACATAAACTGCTAACTTCAAAAGAAATCCTACTATTTCCCCATTTTTTCCAACAAGGTTTTTGTGGTGTTTCAAGTCACGACTTCAATCTTCTTCGCTTTTTTTTCTTAACAAGAAATTTCATTTCCTTTACTTCTCTCCTCAACTCCATCCATATACACTATTACACTATTACGTCCTGCGCTGCTTGTATTACAGTCCTTTTTTCGTGTGAAGACATTTAAAATTGAGCTTTTGTTGAGGAATCTCTTTGAAGTGGAAAAGGAGAGAGAAAGAAGGGAAGCGAGAAGGAGAGAGAAAGGAAGTTGGAAAATGAGTCTTGGAGTTGACTCCTCACATCATAATATACTTTCAACAGTGCTTACCACTGATTTCAGCGTTTTCATCAAAATTGAATTGAAAACTAGTGTCTGAAAATCTTGGAACTGGTTTCTGTTACACACTCGCTTTTTTACGCCATTATCACATGAGCGCTCTTCTCATTCCCTTTTCCCTCTTGTATTTTGTCCTCCTTCTCACTATCACGTCAAGCTTGAGTAATTCGTGTGCGTGTCCTGGAGATAGTCGCACCAAACGGGGTATGTGTAATGTATTCCATATGCAAAAAGAAACTAAGAGTATTTATAAACGAGATGCGAAATGCGAATGCGTATAGTTTCATTTTTGTTTTATGAATACCGGTAAAAATAAAAAAGTGTGCCTACATTCGTCTCTCTCCACTTGAACGCAACACACTCATTTTCAGTATGAAAGGAACAAATGTATAAAAAATGCTGAAACACACTCATGTTCAAATTCCATTTCGTAAATTGTGGGAACCATTACTGCAGGTGAGATTGCATTTCATTGAAATTCCAGAGGAAAATGTGCAAACCTCATTAACTACTTCCCCTGTTGGCAATTCCTTGGAGAGAGAATATGTGAAGTGAGGGAAAGGCAATATCCAACAAAAGGTGGGTACTTGTCCAAACCAGGCTCAAAGCCAAAAGGATCACAAGTTCAGAGAGCTTTGGTTTCCCATATTGTCGTTTTTACCTCCGCTCCGAGTGTGATTTCTCCCCACTTCTTCACGAGACGATGATAATATTATGGGAACACATTCATGTTTTTCTCATTCCGTTCGTTCGAAGAGCGAGAGAGCAGCGCTAGTGAAAACTGTAAGAATAGCAGAAAAGAATGCTTTAAGCAACGACCAGCGAATGAAATGGGGTCGTTGATAGACTCCACAGTTACCCATCTTGATTATATCTCTTCCTACGTATATCGTAATATGTGTACACATGTGTGTATATAGGGGGGACATAATACTATTCTCGGAAAACTCATCGGGGATCGGTTCTCTTATGTGTGTTTGTGTCTCAGTAGGGTCGTCTCCTTGTACCATCACCTTATTAACATTGTGATAAAGCTGCGGAACAAACTGCCTTCGTTGCTCAACCAACTCTTCTCGCGAGTATGCCTTCTAGCTATTGTGCCAGTGTGGAACATGGTCTCCTCTATATCCTAGTTTCGCATCGCCTCGGATTGTCTTAAGCTATTTACTTTTACTTTCACTCGTACTTGTCCTTCCTCTGTCATTATATGAGAACAAGGGGGAAATGCCAGAGAGGGCGATGTAGACAACGAGCATGAAATGTGTACATGCTTATATAAGGTACCTATATGTATGTACATTTTAATATCCTAAGGTTCTTTCCCTTACTTTTTTAGTAAAAAAGACTGCTCTCTTGTATAAAGGAAATTATCAGCAAGTGCGTAATATTTTGCATGAAATTTGTGTAGTGAAGAAAGAAAGGAGAGGAAGAGTTGTGTAAGCAAGAAAATGTCGTAAGAGAGGAAGAGAGAAAACATTTGCCGAGGAAGGAAGATGTGATACTAAAGGCAAAAGGGTTCTCACAGCAATTTGTTTAGTGCTTGAGCGAGGAGAAGGAGAGCATGTGAAAATAGGCGAGGAAGAGAGAGAGAGACTCCCCAAGAAGGAGAGAGAGAGGCATAATATACGCGACACAGGCACAGGGACACATACATACATACAAGCACGATGACTGTACACATAAAAATGTTCCTTATGTAGCTTACTAATGTAGTTATGTACCTATGAAGATAATACGATATCCCAGGAGCTAGTTTTGTGCATACTGATTACATGCATATGTATGGTATTCATAGTGTCTGAAAATTTCCATCTCTCTATATCTGTGTCCCCTCTCTGCTGAGAAAAATAGGGAGAGCAGAAGTAAAGTGAAGTGTTGTGAGTGAGTAGGTATGTGTAGGAGAGGAACATTTTACATCGAGTGGTGACCATATGCCAAAGAAGTGATAGGGAAAGTGTAGTGAAAGTCTCGGGAATGGTTTGGGGAAAGTGTGATCATGAATGAAACATGAGGTGGAAATTCTGACGGGAGTTAGCTTCTCACTGGTGTACAGTGTGCCAATGCCTCTGCTGCTATATCGCAGACGACGATCGTATACATGTAGATTCCTCTACGTTATATTTGTGAATGACTTTATACTTTTCCTTTCTCTTTTGTGTTGCTCAAGTTGTGAATGTAAAGAAAATTGTGGAGAGAAGTTGTGTATGGCAATATTTTTGCCGTTGAAAAATCCTTCTTCTCAATATATACATGTGGGGTTAGATGGTTTCGCCATTACAGGGCAATGCTTTTTCAAGAGCTTTTTTTCCTCAGATAACTTTAAATGTTTTCGTCAAATGTTTATATATTCTCATATGGTTTCTTCCACACGAAGTCAACAGAGAAATGGTAGTAGCATCTCTCTACCAGAGACTTTCATGTACTCTCCCTGTTCCCTTTATTCTGCTTGCCCATTTTGATTTCCCCTTTTGTCTAACATGCCATGAGTATCAGCATGCTAATTTTTTGCTTCGCCCGTCCGGTTTTTGTGAAACACCAAAGGTCACTTTTAAACACATTTCGTGCCATGAATTCTACTTAACAAACTATTCGAGTTGTGTTTTGGTTGAGTGACTTTCATTCTACAACGTGTTCTGTAATCGTTAGTGATGTTCTGGTTACATCTCTCCTCTCGATGTTTCACGTAGGTTAGAGTGATTCATGTGTTTTGCTGTACATAATATATACTTGGGCATATAAGTACTTGTATATGTATGATATAAATGTATCTAAGCACTATAAGGGATTAATCATGCTAACAGTTCTGAGGCACGGAGCTAAAATGAGGAAGCTCCACAACTTCTCTTGGAAGTGGTCTTGAGGCATTTTAGATGAGTTTCCAAAAATCAGGCATTTCTTATTTAGAAGCATTTTACGTGAGATGACCCAGTTTTTGGAAGAGTTTTCTTGGAAGTCAAACGATACTCTTTACTCCCTATTTTCGGGTGAAACTCTTTTGACAGCAAGGTACAATAAGGACACGCCAGTGTTGCAAACGGGATTTCAGGGAAAGCTAAATTATGAACGAGGAACGAAATAAACCTGGTTTTGCAAGCTTTAATTCATCTGGGAATTTTAGACTCACATTTAATGTTGAGTAACTTCAAACTTACTTTCTACACTTCACCTCGTCTTTTTAAATGTCGAAGTGATTTCAGAAGTAAACAAGAAAACAAAAGCGACACAAGAGACTACTTCAAGTTATAAAATTACTGGATTTTTTTTTCATTTACAAATTTTCAGGCAACTGAGCCAACAGACATTTGTGCGACAGTGGCGATGATTCTTCACTACCTACATTTGGTGATTGGATGCTGGCTGTTTGCTCACACGGTACAAACATACCGGGAACTCCGTCGACATGTTGAAGCACCCAACTTTATGGAGGAAGATGCTGAGGACCACCGGTTCGGGGAAGTTCCCCGAAGACCAACGCGACCAAGTATACTACCCTACTGCTTTGCAGCCTGGTCTGCACCTCTACCCTTCATACTTGTAAGTTAATCATGATTTTCGAATGAAACTTTTTTTAGATTTAATATAACTGGGGAGAAAAAAGTAACTTTACGTATTTTTCGGAGTGAGAGGCCAAAGGCAGAAAAAGTACTCGCCGTTCCCATCCTTATGTGTATTATATTATGGAGTATGTAGAGAAGTTGCGTTTAGTTCCATCAAAACTGTCCTTTGTATTCAGGACAGCACACATGAAAGGAGAGAAAAAAGTTCTTTTATATTGTTTTCGGTGATCAATAATACAAAGTACATGTCGCCTTCTCCCCTCTGTGCATTCCATCCTCTCCCAATCGAATCGAATCCTCGCGAAAAGTTGGCTAAGTGAATAAAACAGAAAAGTTTTTTTTCTCTTTCTCTTTTTTCGAAAATGTTAATATTATCACGGGAATGTGAGCAAGTATGAGTGGCTCTGATGAAGAGAAGGGAAGCAACAAAAAACTCATCAACTCCCCAAAAAGTTGTAGTAACAGCTGGAAATATAGAATTGGAGCAGTTTCATATTAAAGCCTTCGGCTGGAGAGCAGGGAAAAACAAGAAAAGACAAACCAGACGTCGTTTCACAGTTCCTTCCGTGCACTCTGAGAAAAGTCTTGGGGAAACTGTGCAATGAAACTTACTGACCAGATGGCACAATAACGCAAATACGATATGGAATATTTTGTATATCAATTTGGCTTTCATAATTTTCCTGGCGAAAAGTGTATGCAGACATATGTGCACAAAAGGTATCGAGACAAAAAAATCCTTTGCTCCAATTTTCGCTTTTCGTGTGCTCACACTGCGTGCATCCTCAAATTCAAAAGTTAGGTTTCGGTTACTGCACATTGGCCATGAAGATGTTAGAAGGCTCTTCTCATCTACCCACACATTCCTTCCACCGCAAGCCATTTTCGTTTCTCTGAACTGAAACAATGTATTTTGTAAACAAGTTTTTTCTCGTGGGCCTGAGAGAGTTTCTTGGGAGAAGGTAGAAGGGAAAAAATACATTCTACAAAGACGACACGCTAAGGTGATACCAAGAAGTAGAGATGTATGGAGAAGATGGAGAATTCTATTTTAAGGAGACAGCCACACATTTTGTACTTTGAGGGTGATATTGTTGAGCCGAGATGAGAGAGCTAGGAGAAAGGATACAATGTAGGTAGGGGCTTTCACATGATGATGCATTGTGTAAGCTGAAAATGAAAATCCTATGCTCCTTCGAAGTGCTTCTTTTAAAAAAAGCTAGAAAAAAGGAGAGGAGTGACGGTGTGGTCAAGAGTCATTCCAAGCAATATCCTCTCGGAAAAGGTATTTCCGGGAACAAGTTGCTTTCTCTTTTATGGCATATCCGAGACCACCTTGAATCTATAAAAGTAGCGTCTCGTGAACACACACACACACACAACATAACAATTTTCCTGCACGAAATGTAAAAGTAGTGAGTAACAAAACAAAAACAAAAAAAGTCTGAAATACTTGGCGAAATGGTTACTCAGGGATTACACTGTAAAGTACTAACTTGTTCATGTCACAGCTGTGGTGGTGGTCTACTCCAGTAGCTTGCGTGAGCATTGTCTTATTTCACCTTACTCGTCGCAGAGCGAGAGAGAGAGAAAAGAGGAATATAACTTGTTTGTAATTAAAACGTGTGTTCCTTGTTGAATATACTAGTATAAATGCGAAGTAGAGTTCGTTTC
Source organism: Heteromurus nitidus (assembly GCA_034687055.1). NCBI lineage: Eukaryota > Metazoa > Arthropoda > Collembola > Entomobryomorpha > Entomobryidae > Heteromurus > Heteromurus nitidus. The sequence goes on along the minus strand of JAQFZW010000130.1, from coordinate 3,553 downwards.
CTTGTTGAAAATTTAATTTCCTCATTTATCCTAAATACAAATTAAGATGGTTTCTACTTTCTATTATGATTATATAGACGACACGGTTTCATTGAGTAGAAACGGGATGGAATTTGGAGTCGTGAATTTAGAGAATTCGGTGAACTGCTGAATTTTTAACGAAGTGTGCATGAACACGTGCACGAAACAAGGTCACATTGTGAGGAAGGTTTGTTTGCACACATCTGTCGTAATATTTGTACGGATTGTGGTTACACTGTTACAGATGAATTGCATTTTGCATTGTCCAGGTACAAGACGAAACTATGCCCTTAGCTTGTTAGGTTCTGATGTGTGAAGAGCGTTGAGCAAGTAAATAAGGTTTCTCTACTGGCTTCGTTTCGTCCTATTCCTTATTGGTTAGCTCTATTCTAACAGAGTCCGTTGAGAATGACCTAATTAAAACTTCATGAGCAAATTCAATTTTACATCACTTGGTAATCAAGATGAAAATTTAAATTTGTGACGCTGTCCATAACAGCGTTAACTATGCTCTGCCTCGGTAGCAAACGTAATAAAAATAGCATCAGTTTCAAAATGTACTCTGGACCTGTGTAATTTTGTTCAAGTAGTCCAAAATTTCTTAAATATTTCTTTAATAAACGTTTGGGAATAAAGGAAATCTGAGGTTACAAGTAGTGCAATCTTTGTTATCCTGAATCCCGTGTAGGATTCAAAATACTTGATAGGTAAAAGGTAAAAACGCCTAGTATTTCCCCATGTCTTCGTTGTTTTAGTTCTTACCTGCATTCTACAAAATGCACTTTTACCCTGTTAGCAACTTTGTAGAATTGTTGTACAAGTTGAAAATGTACTCACGCTCGTAACTCTCTAAAAAAGGTTGTATTCTTTCTGTTCTCACATGCTCCATAATATCTATCGCCTCCTCTTGCAAGAGTTTCGCCGCCTCCTTCATGCCCAAGTGAAACTTGGCAAAATGTTACACTCGCACCCAATTTCTCCCATAAATTTTATCGCGCACACATCTTTTGAATAGTTTTATCAAAGAAGTTGCACTCTTTTTTTCTCCGACTGTTTTAAAAGTTTACGTTCCCAAAAAACGCTGATCTTAAGGCACAGGAAAAGGGGAAAATCATTGTTCCATTAAATGCTCTCTTTCCGGCAGTAGGGAAACCCCAAGGTCAGCTCAAGATAAGTTTGAATTCTGAAAATTTTTCTTCTGCATAGCTTGAAATTGCAAATAAATTTTCATATAAAAGTCAGTGAAGCCGTTTGCCTTTCAAATATTCCCCACTATTTATGACGCTGAGTTGGCTCAATTTTTCATTTTGTTTGTCATCATTGTATTCTGGGGGAAACAAATGATGCGCATTTTATGTACTCATTCAGAGGACTACGCAACTTGCAATAAACCTTAGTTCATGGGAAAATGGGCTGGGAAGAAAAGGAGAGACAGCTTTACCAAATATATTTCATTCCTCCTCAAGCTTTAACCCTTTCCAGAGTATATAAAGGCATTGTTAAAGTTAGTACTTACGTACGACGGCACAAGGCAATGCACAAGAATAGGAGGAGCTGCGCGGATTGCAAAGAATTAAAAAATGATGACAAGTAAAAAACGCATATCGTCTTTACTCAGCATGCATGCAAACAATTTATGCTTGTTCTTCACTCCAAGAGCTTACTTATAATACATAGCTTTCCCCACTCTCTCTCTCTCACTCTCTCTCTCTCTCTCTCTCTAGCATTCTGGTGGAGAATGAATGAGAACATCATAAAAATGTCGAGGTTCACTCATAAAATAAATCGTGTATCAAACTTATTACACTTTGGCTCTACTCTGCGAATATCATTTACCCAAAGGATTTATCCACTAGTAGTCCTTTCAATGATTGCTTGCGTTTTCCTCTAACAGCGTACTATATATTACTTTTGCATACGAAAAAAAGTTCGTCCCATATATAAATCCAATAGACACGCCCTTCCTCTTCTTCAGATGGGGAAGAAATCTGATAGAAAAAGCCATGTTAGGACCATGGGAAAATTATCTAAATGAGATGGTTATTGGTCAGCCGGAGAACGGAAAAGGAATGTTATTTGAGTAGATAGTAGAGAACAATTCTTATTATAAAAGTCTTCATAAATCGGATTAAACTTGGCTATGCTAATGATAACCACTTTCCCTCCTTTCCTCTATTGGATCCGTTGTGAGATAAAAAAAGGAAAGGGATGGGAGAAAACGAAACGATCTTTGGAGATCAGAGTGGAAGGAAAGGACGAAAAGGAGAGGAGCTCGGGTTGGATGTTGGATTAAAGCAATGAGGCAATACTCATCAGTAAATAATGCTGACGGTCACTTGTACCGACGAGGCTGCGTTGCTTAACAAGCCGTATAGCGTGGTTTACTTTCTTCCAAGGAGTATGACGATGACGACACATGAGAAAGGCATAAGTGATAGTGGTGTAGGCGGTATATGCTCATCTCCATTAGAAATCTATATATATGTCCAGATGTCGGTGTCCTAGATAGGGATATGAAGGAAGTTAGATCTCGACTTTTTTTATCTTTCTCTGTCTAATCCTTTATCTAGTTGGTTATATTATTAAGTCATGTATATGTACTTAGGAGCAACATGGCCAACTTTACTTACAGTTGAAGGAGTAAGGAGCACAATCTAAATTTCCTTCCCTTTCTCCGCTGTTTGTTCTGTATTAAAAGTTTTTTTGTAAAAGACAGGATGGGCAAAAAAGGATGGATGCAATGTAGCAGCAGAGGAGGAAAAGGAAAAAGATGTGTCGTTTAGATTCTTTGCAGAAAAGGAGAAAAGCAACAGAGAGAACTCTATAGTGCGAGTTTGGAGTTGAGGGAAAGAAAACAAGAAGGTTCAGATTATATTATCATGGAGAGAGAGAGAGAGAAAACGAGGATGTTTTTCTTCTCTCGTTCTACTAATGCCAGCACTATGAGAAAACAAGACAAGCAAGAAAACTTTTTTTGCAAAAGAGTTGAAATACGAAACTACTCATCTAATGCTTCACATCCATAAATGTTTGCTTGTTGTGCGAGAAACCGTATATCCGCTCAGATACAATATTGCCAGCAGCTGAAAAGAAAGCCTTTTTATAGGCTCATCCCTGATCTCAATTTAGCTAAAAGTCAGCAAGCAAAAAACGACTCATCTCTCTCAAGTCTGAAGAGACAGGTATCTAGGACTGAAGACATGAAAAAAGCAATGCTACCACACATTTTCATCTGATAGGAGGCATGCAACTTTTAAGAAATTTTCCAAAAAATATGTATCAGTTATCATTTCTCCCCTGTTTGACTACTGCAAATGGTAAAAGAACTTCCCTGTCGCTGTATATGAATTTAACTAAACGGGAGAAAATGGAAGGAAGTATCTCATATAACATATAGGCATTTTTACTTGAGTATAATACTGTCGTAGCGCCTTTCCTCATTTACATAGAGAGGACCGTAGATAGTCTAATTAGCTCTTTGAGCTGAAGCAGCTTGAGTTTTGTGCACCTTTTTGTGTACATACATCGAGCA